>JAOYSI010006246.1:0-12987 GCA_025775065.1 Hiodon alosoides | reverse complement strand
GACAGCAAATTTACACTGTTATACAAGCTGTGCACTCACTACTTCACATTGTAGCAAAGTGTCATTTCTTCAGTGTCACATGAAAAGATATACTCAAATATTTAAAAAATGTGAGGGGTGTACTTACTTTTGTGAGATACTGTATGTATATACTCAAAAGGAATATAATGGTTTTATTAAAGGCAATGTTCAAATAATAGATATTAATGTGTTATTCATATCCAGTATATACTTTTGACCGGTATTAATTTGACCATTGTTTTCCATAAATGTTTATGTGGACCCAAGAACAGACTTACCGGAGGTTTCTTCAACACTGGATTTGTGCTATTATTTGTGTTCTGTAAGAAAAAAGAAAGTCAGTCCAAAGTCCAAAAACTTTCCGTTTTGCTTGCTGGCTTCTTCCATGACCTATACCTGGTAGGGTTGTCTTCGTCTTCTGTCCATCTTGGGGGGAAGTACAGGAGGTTGCAGGTCAGGTGGGGTGTCGGTCATGTGACCAGCAAAAGAGGTGGGGTCTGAGAAAAGGGCAGCATCAGCAAAGAATATTGGTCTGGCTGGTTGAAAATGCCCACTGTATGACACTGTGATATGTAATATTCGTAAACTTATTCACACTGAAATTAAAGCTCTTCTGATGAACACTTTACAATTCTTTCACGGGAATATACTGTACAGTGTATGATTCAAGAATTATCTTATGTTTTTGAGGTATAAATGATCATGCTTTCATATCATTATCCAATTCAAAACCTTTGAATGTGTTGCTGCTAGCCAACTCTCTCAATTCCTCTCTCTGAATGACCTCCTGGACCCTCATCAACCTGGCTTCAAAGCTAAACACTCAACAGAGATAGCCCTCCTCTTCGTTAGCGAAGGGCTACATTCTGCGAGAGCTGAGGACAACTACTCCTACTCAACCTTTCTTCTGGCTTCGACAGTGTCGATCACCAGACCCTCATCTCCACACTGTCTGAGAATCTCTTACCCGGTTTGCTTCCTACTTTTCTTGTTGCCTGAAGATACTCTCTCTCTGCCCTGCACTACCTTACCACAGGAGTGCCCAAGGTCTCAATATTAGGCCCCCTCCTCTTCTCTTTATGTATAAAATCAGTAGGCAAAGTCATTTCTGCTCATGGGTTCTCTTAGCACTGTTACATCAATGACACTAAACCTTCTTCTCTTGTTTCCACCTTCACAGATCTCGGAGATACTCCCTCACCACCTGCCTTCAGGATGTCTCTGCATTGATGTCTCAGTCAGCCCCTCAAACCTAACATGGCCATAACAGAACTACTGTATCTCCCTACAACGCACTCCTTTTCAAGATTCACCCACTTCATCAAAGTAACAGTCAAGCCATACAGTCAAGAATCTGGGAGTCACACTAGACCACAATCTGTCCTTCAAGAACTACATTGCTTTAGTGGCATGATCCTGAAGATTCATCCTCAGTAACATCAGGAAGATTCGTCCATCCCTTACAGAGCATTCTACACTGCTCTTGGACTAGGCACTGCTCTTATCCCTTTTAGACTTCTGCAGTTCACAGCTGGCTGGCCTGCTAGCCCCAACTAGACCTCTACAACTAATTCAAAACACTGCTGCTCTGGTGGTCTTTGACCAACAGAGGTTCACCTGTGCTACCTCCCTCTTCATCAAACTCCACTGGCTCCCTGTTGCAGCTAGGATCTAGCACAAGAGCCACACCCTTACCCACATTGCTACCACTGGATCAGCTCTTGGCTACCTCTGCACACTCATCTCGCCTTACATTACCCACCAGATCCTTGTGATCTTCCATAGCCGGACGCCTAGTGATCCCTTCTTTGCAGATTCGAACATCATCCAGTCCTTTTTTTTTCACCTTGCACCCAAATAGTGAAACTCTCTGCCTGAGATAGGTTTCAGTCTACTGCCTTCAAGAGGAAACTGAAAACCAACTCTTGTATTCCTTGAATTTCACCCCAGGAACTGACTGCTATATTTTTATGTTTATGTTTTGCTTATTTGTATTGTATGTTATCTTCATTGTAGCGCTAGTCTTTGTACCTTCTTGCAGTACAGGTCAATAGGGTATGGAAGCTCAGCCTCTGTTATTGCACTGTAAACCCTAAACTACAGCACATTTGGACGTTGCTCTGGATAAGACCATCTGCTAAATGACTAAAATGTATTAGTTTTCTGCAGAAATTGCTGTGAACATTTTTGCCTCAGGAACCACTCTTGGGGTCAGACCTCCACCCGCTTTCTATGGTGTGTGGCAGCCAGAAAATAAATAAAGACTTTCTGGAGAAGAAGTCTGACTGACAGCTTTCAGGGTCTGAAGGCCTAGAGTATTAAGCCACATTAAAAGTCCATCCCCCTTTCACGCGCCTGGCTTACTCACGTGCCCTTGTCAGAAGGAAGATAAGAGGTGCTCACCGGAATTGACGTTGCGGACAGACCGGGGACGTGGGACGGGGCGGGGCGGGGTACTGCTAGAGCAGCGTACCAAGGGGGCAGGGGCATGGAGAAAGTTGCCGGTCCTTCCTCGACTGTCGTCCCCCGCAATACTCTCCTCTGAGCTGCTGCGCATCTTGGGCTGCCCGAACACACGAGAGAGATCACGGTGGTACTGACTGCTATATATTTAGGCTTTGAAATAAGACCATTTCAGCCTGATAAATGTTTGTATGTATGTATGTAAATACATATTCAGATTTGTATTAATCCATCAACCATTGATTGATGGATTTTCATGTTACAATTTTCTTTTTCTTTTCTCAAAATCTATCGTGTCCCTGAGGCTGTCAATCAGGTTAAACTTACTTTGGGAGGAAGTGGAGGTGGGACTTCATTAGCTGGCCACGTTTCACTGCAAAATGAAAGAGAGTTTCATTCAACCACAGCTCACCTAGCCAGCAGGTGGCGTTGACACTGTAATGCTGTAAGATCAAATTTTCATTACGGCAAAATTAAATGTCTTTTGAAGGGAGACAACGACATGCTATCATTTGTTTTGAGAAATTCTGAAAAGAGACATTCACATTAGGATCAATAAAGATCCACATAAACTGTGCTGAAGCAGGCATTATGTAATATCATTGTCCGGAGAGGAAGTTTACCTGTTGGAATAACTACTGGGTCTGAGAAGAAAATAAGAGAGAAAGATCATTCATTATTGTGTCTCATATGCAGAACATATAATAATCTCAACAGGTCACTAAGTTAGAGTAGCTGAACTCTCACATCTCCACGTCGTCATAATCGTTGTCCGAGTCCATGCTATCGTCCCTGTTAGGAAAAAATAAATCAAGGTATTTAAACTAAAACATAAATACCCAAATTGCTCGACTTGTTATCACTTATGGTGTTTTTTCTGTATGACCACTGATGGATGGTTTTTCTGCATTTCTGTGCACCAAAACCGGATGGGCTGTCGGAAGATACTGAAATTCATCAGGTCAATGACTGCTCGAGCCATTTCTGCATTCCCTTAGGAAAAGTCCTCGATTTCTGTAGCGATCAATTATTGTAGTCAATGAATGTGTCTCTAAAATGTTGTGTGATCAACTGATGAGGCCCATACTGCATGCCTGTTTTTTTATCATTTGTATTCTGTGATTCTGACTTTGTGCCAGTAGGTTAATCCTTGTTTGTGAGAAGCAGGTCAGTAACACAACTATGTTCCTTGGAGAGTCTGTTGTGTCATCGGTTTATGTTTATAGGACAATTTTAAATAGTAGAAAGTACTAATGGAAAACAATAGGCTTGTATGATTGTGACCTGTACAGTTTGTTTATGGGATAGACAGTAGAGTGTTGTGTCAAGCCTCATGCTGTGCCATCATGATCATCATAACCTGCACTGTCTATAATGTATTTGTGGCATGGTTTACCAAAATTGCTCATGGACATTTTGAGATCAGGCGCTTTATTGTTCTTCGTCCATTACAGCATACGGTCATCCATGGGCCATTTTTTATAGCACATCGATATCTTAAGGTGACTAAAATCTATACAAGTTTTCTGCTTGTGTTAATTGTTAAGTCTACTTACCACATTGCTAGTTTATGGTTGCTGAAGTCTACTCAAGTTGTCTGGTAGTGTTTAATAAATCCATTACAATGAATGCATTACACCTAAGACACTTTAAAAGTATCCAATCACTTCTGACATTTGTGCCATTGCCAATGTATTGATCAACAGTTAGCTCCACTTCTCAATAAACAGGTGGTTTAGGGTGACAGGTAAAACTGCCTGGATTTAGACTCTTCAGAACCAGTATGGAACTGTGTTTCTGTTCACACCATGCTACCAGCAGAGACAAAGACTACTGTACCTCTTTGGCATCTGGCTGGCCATGCTGTCTTTGCCTATAGAAGTCATGTTCCTGCTCATCCCAGTTGGCTTTAACTGGAGTGAGAGAGCGCAGCAAGTTTAAAATTGTATACACCTTCATACAAAAGTCTGCACTCGCTGTCACACAGATACATAGATAATCTCACATACTCACATACTCAAACACCCAAAAACACACACTCTCTTTTTCATATACACAGACACACAGTCACACACACACACACACAGATGCACACACTTACCGTTCCCCCCAGGGAGTCTTTGTCAGGATGCATTGGGCTTCTGGTGTATATCTGCTGAACTGAAAATACACGGAAACTGTGAGACAGAGGGTGACTTTCACACGACTTTCACACGACTTTCACTCCAAGTAAAATATCTATGGAAACGCAGCACAAGCTAATTCACTTTAGGTCTAAAGGTTCCCAAACAATTTCCTCCCAGAGACTAGGCTGAGCCCACATGTTTTGGAGTCATAGTTGTTGTGTCAGTGTGGCTGAGGGGCTGAGTTAGCGGCACTCACGGCTGATATCCGAGTTTGTGCGTTCTGCATTGTTGTGTCGGTTGGTAGAGTGAATTCTTCTCAGGGAGCTGGGCATCATCACCTACAGAGAGTGCCACCAGTGGTTGACGGAGGGAATTACAGAGCTGTACTTACTACATAAATGTTTTGGTGATACAAATGTAAATGTCACAATGACGTTATGTATATACTGGAGAATACACAGAACATATCAACAACTTATGTTGTGACTTATGCATTAATCAACCATTTAAGTATGGTCATTATTTGTACAATATGAGCATAGTCAATACCCCTTTGACCACTTTTATATACTCAACATACATAGTTTTTGTGTAGGGGAGTGTGTGCTGATTTGTTTGTGTATATTTTTTTGCGTGGCCCAGAAGCGGTTCTAATGGCTCTCCAGACCTCCATCTCCTCCTCATCGGACTGTGGGCAGTCTCTTAGCTTCTCAGGATGCTGGAGTCTCTCCAACAGGTCCAGGGTCAGGGACTGGCTCAGACCGGACTGACTGACAAACATGTGCTGTGGACACAGGCTAGACAGCATGACGATTGAGACCAGGCAGGTATGGGAGATAGAGGCCCATTGCTATAGACCTAACTATTTAGAGAGGATGAGGACAACAAGTATGATGAGGATTATGATAGAAAGGGCGGGAATTAAAACTCACTGTGAGCATCTTGGAAGCACTTGGTCTCTTTTTGGGATTCCTTATGAGCATGCTCTTTATGAAGTTGTGGAACATAGTTGACCTGGCAAGAAAGCAGGAGAGGCAGAAGAACCATATCAACAGGAGAGACAAAGGGGCGTGATGAGTCCACTCTGGATCTCACCACTTCCCTATCTAAATTAATAAAGCCGCTGTTTCAGTGACCACAATGTGCTTTGCCCTCCGGAGTGCTCAGAGCATGCCCAGTTAAAATAGAACTGCACAAATGTCTTAGTGAATAAGTTATAGTTACAAGGAAAAGTTTGTGAACCCTTTGGAATTACCTAGATTTCTGCATTGATTACTCAAATGTGGTCTGATCTTCATCTAAGTCACCATAATAGACAAACACAATCTGTCTAAACTGATAACAAACTCAATGTCTTTTTCTTAAAGACATTCACAGTCATCATTCACAGTGCAGGTTGGAAAAAGTAAGTGAACCTCTGTGTTAACCACTTCTTCAAATGCTAATTGGAGCCAGGCGTTTCAATTAAGGATATGCGATTGGAGGTGTAGGTTGCACAGGTGCCCTGCCCTTTAAACGAAGGCACACAAAGCCTGATTACTGACAATTCTGTTCTTCTCCAGAAAGATTGGTTAGTTTTACCCATACCTTGATCTCAACAACTTTCACAAGACCAAAGAAGATGCATTATAGAGATGCACAAAGCTGGAAAAGTCTGTGCTCATGTGCTCATGCATCCACTATCAGAAAAACACTGAACTAGAATGTTGTTCGTGGAAGGACACCAGAACGTAAACCACTGCAGTCCGAAAAAACCCATTGCGGCACGTCTCAAGTTTTCCTAAGACCACCTGGATGCTTTACAATGCTTCTGGGAAAATGTGCTGTGGACAAAAGTTGAACTTTTTGGCAAAAATGCACAACTTTATGTGTGGAGGAAAAAGGACACTGCACACCAACACTGAAACCGAAACCTCATCCCAACTGTGAGGCATGGTGGAGGGAGCATCATGGTTTTCCTGCTCCTGGGCATGCCTTGCAATCATTGAGGGAAAATGAATTCAAAAGTGTATGAAGACATTTTACAGGACAATGTCAGGGCAGCAGTCCAAGACCTCAAGCTTAAGAGAGGTTGGCTGATGCAAAAAGACAATGACTCAAAGCACACAAATCAACTAAAGAATGGCTGAAAAGGAAGAAGACGTGTTTTGAAATGGCCAAGTCAGAGTCCTGACCTTATCTCAACTGAGATGCTGTGGCATGACCTGAAGAGGGCTGTGCAATCAAGACAACCCATAAATATTGATGAACTGAAACAGATTTCTAGGGAGGAATGGTTTAAAATGTATCCTCAACGTGCAAGTCTTATAAGCAGCTACAGGAAATGTTTGGAGGTTGTTGCTGCTAAAGGAGGATCTACGAGTTACTAAATTCAAGGATTCACTTACCTTTTCCAGCCTGCACTGTGAATGATTGATTGCTCAATGTCTTCAAGAAAAAAACTGTATGTGTTAATAGTTTAGTCAGATTGTGTTTGTCTATTATTGTGACTTGGATCAAATTACATTTTATGAGTAATCAATGCCGAAATCCTGCGTGTACTAAGCAGAAATAAAGTATCTTACCACTTGGTTTTGTCCTTCAGCTTTGGAGGCTGGTACCCACTTTTGGACATAAGGAACAACACTCTGCAGATCGACAATGGGGAAGCGTTATTGTT
Source organism: Hiodon alosoides (assembly GCA_025775065.1). Lineage (NCBI taxonomy): Eukaryota > Metazoa > Chordata > Actinopteri > Hiodontiformes > Hiodontidae > Hiodon > Hiodon alosoides. The sequence goes on along the minus strand of JAOYSI010006246.1, from coordinate 5,718 downwards.
TGTCCAAGGAACAGAGTCGATTTTTTTTTTTGTTTGAGGGTAAGGCAATAGTAAGATAGTAAGTACGCATGTACGTGCAAAACAAAACTTTCGTGTCTGTGTTTCACTACATGTGCTGCAAGCAGTGCATGTGTGTGTAGACTTTGCTTGCATATCGAGCTGTACATCACTCGCTATTTGCATGACATGCTAATAATATTTTGTAGCATTAGGACAGGAACATTGTAGCAGTATGCTATGTCTGCAGATTTTCCTATTCGTAATTAACTACTAGCATTTAGCAAAGGGTATGGGAAACGATGATGATTCTGTCAATGGATGAGTGTGTGTGTTTATGTGTGCCTGTGTTCGTGGGTGTTTGTGACAATAAGAAGAGGTGTTTGTGCAGTTACCTGCTGAGGTGGGGTTTACAGAGGGGGTATAGTAGTGCATACCTCAGTGGGTGAACATCAAACATAGGAGGCTGCAGCTCCGCCAGTTCGATGGCTGTGATGCCCACTGACCAAACATCACACAGCTCATTGTACCCGCCTTTGATCTCCACCGCTGCTACCTCTGGTGCCATCCTGTGAACAGGACAGGAATAGCAAATGCTTGATGACATTTCTGCAATCATCTAACCCAGTACCTTCTGCTCTTTAGTCTGGCACATATAAATATTAAAGAGATGACGTGTAACAATATTTTAAACAATGCAATTCTCTGTGACCTCACCAGTAGGGAGTTCCAATGAAGGACATGCGCCGCGCAAAAGTGGCTGTGATCTGTGCTGAAATCCCGAAATCCGCTGAGTGGGGGGAGAAGAAAAAAAACCTTAATTAGGCTCAGAATTATTGGAGTGCACAATTACAGTGCACAAACCGCTTGTTATAAACCAGCACTAATTATAAACAGGGCTTTTAAAAAAAGATGTGCTCTTCGGATTATTGAATGGACAGAAGCATTGCATTCTATCTGACTACTCCATCCCATCTTCCATCCCTCTGCAGTCCTAATCTTAGATCAGTGATAAGCAAGTGTTCCCTCTGCACTATGCACTGGTACGTGTGCAATCTAGCTCAGCATGGGGAAGGATAAAAATCAGCAGTATACGCTGGAAAAAAGGTCCCTGTTGTTACTTTGAACCTTGTAGGCATATTCTTGCAGTAACATTCTAAGAACGTTTTGGATAGTATGGGGAAAAACTCAAAAATACCTAGTTTAACTTCTCCTTGGTCATTGAGGAGAATATTGGCACCCTAATAGAAAACAAAACAAGACAGGATTCAGTACCCTGAAATACAAGGCATTAGTCCTGATGAGGTCTGATAAATGTCAACAATCAAATATGACCATGTCACCAGATGTAGAAATGACTAGTGATGTGTATTTGAAATTGTGCGTATGTTTGTGTGCATCTTTGTTTGTGGTTGTGTATTTGTTTATGTGTATGTATATATCTGTGTATGTACAGTGCCTATAAAAAGTATTCACCCCCTTGGATGATTTTATTTGTTTTAAACATTGAATCATAGTGAACTTCATTTGACACTGATAGATAAAAGACACAATAGAAAAAGACTCTTTCATATCAAAGTCAAAATACAGTTATACCAATTAGTCTATATTCATAACAAATAATAAACACAAAATAATTGGTTGCAGTATTCAGCCCCTTCAAGTCAGTATTTAGAAGATTCAACTTTGGCAGCAATTACAGTCTTGAGCCTATGTGGATAGGTCTCTATCAACTTGGCACATCTGGACTTTTTATAGGCACTGTGTGTGTGTGTGTGTGTGTGTGTGTGTGTTCGTGTGTGTGTGTGGTTGCAGCTTCTTATCCCTGCTCACCTTGATGTCCCTGTGAATTTTCTTCTGGCCATGCAGGTACTCCAAGCCCTATTGGTGTTGAAAGGGGTGACAGTTTGGTGGCCTATAACATCAGATAAAAAGTCTTATAGCTGCTTTTGGACCTTACCTTCAGCATCTCCCGGCACACATAAGCAATCTGTAGTTCTGAGAGAGGTCCCGCAACTGCAGAGATTGCACAGAAGAAGAGATTATGTTTTATATCCTCATGCTTTTAATTATTTTTATTATATTTCCATTTCAATTTAATTGTGCACTGTACACTGGAAATGCTTTGGTCTAGCATTGTTATGTTTCTGGTGTTGACAAAGCCATGTGAATTGACGTGTGTAAGAGGAAGCAGAGGGAGCAGAGAAAATGAAAGAGGAAGGGAAAGAATGGACAGTTAGTGGGATGAGCTAAATGGCATTGTAGTGACTTAGGGACAAGAAAGAACGGTGTGGAATGACAGGATGGTGACAAGGCCACTTTGTTTATGTGTTTGTGTATCTGTGTATGTGTTTCTGTCTGTCTTTGTGTATTTGTTTGTGTGTGTGGCCTCAGTCTCATTAAGTGACCCAATAACATTAAGATGTCATGATGTCCCGAACTCATCGCAGTCAGGCGAATACAGTGTGTGTGCAGAGTATTCCTCTTCTGCAGCCATTACCGTTGACCTCTCGATCAACTTCCCCTAAACCACGACCCACAACACAAGTTCTTCATCCCCACTCACCATTGTAGATGTCCTGGAGGGAGCCCCCACCGCAGTACTCCATGCAGATCCACAGTTTATTGGCTCTATATGCAAACACAGAGACACATAAATGTCACCATCTGACAGGAACAAAGATGGCTGGAATCACTGTGGTGAACAGAATGGACCTGAAAAACACAAAAGTAGCCTGTGTTCAGTGGTGGCAGAAATGGACCAATCGGATTCCCTGTCACATGTAATCCTCTGTTTGTGACAGAAGGTGCTGTCATTTTCCATGTGGCTGTGCTGTTAGTGTAAGCTCATTCAAGGGACTTCATTTATAGGGTATTTATAGAAAAACGTAAGACTAGCCCTTCTCTCTATCTGTCCATGTTTCTGACAAAGCTAACATGGCATGATTTAACAAAGTGAAATCTTTCGATTTCCAAATCCCAGTTCAGCCATAGACTCAAATTACATAAGACAATGACCAAGAACATCCATGCTGTCAAATGAGAAGGCATCACTATCACTACATACTCATGGTCTTGCATCATTCAGGGCTTCTGTGGAAAGTGTTGTAACATATCAAACACAAAAGCAAGACAACCTGCATCTACATTTGTTTATTTAATGTGCTAGTCTCAGAAATTGCACAGGACATAAATAGGTATTGAGCTGGCTGGTTCCCGCTGCTTAACAAACATATAAATGTCAGAAAGCTTCTGGGATACAGGAACAGTGATGCCACTACAACACTGCAGCAACACTGCTAGAATGTTGCACATTTGCTGAGCTTTGATGTCAGTCGCTGAATGCATGACATGCTAATAATGTATAGCATGCTCTGTGCTGTGTTGTTGCAGCATGCTATGTTTGCAGATTTGCAGTTTGCAGTTTGTAATGAACTATTAGCATTTAGCATAGGGTATGGGAAAATATTTTTTCTGTGTATGTGGTTTCTGTAAAGAATTGCTGCTCATTCATATTCAACTGAACAGTTGCTTCAGATCGGTGGCTCTGACGACAGGAAATGAAGCGTTTTACAGGAAAGGGTCTCTCAAGTCTGAGCTTCCTGCCATGCCTAGTCCTTTCATTGCTGTAAATCATGGTGCACTAATGTCAGTACTGTTATGATAGTACTGCTAGCGGCTGGTTTGGAACAGGAGGAAAATGTAGTAAAGTGAAAAATGGCTTAGAGGGTTTGTGGATTAGGTAGAGAGGAGACAAGACAACTGTCTTAAAGGCATAACTGATCAAGACTACCACAAGCATTACTGCAGATTCAGACTAGACGAAGAAACATGGTACATTATTTTACTCTAATACTGTTTTACTATAAATATCAGATCATCATTGGATGTATTGTATTTGCAGTTAGAGTGTTTGATTTCCTACCAAAGAAAAATCCATTCTCTCAACAATCTGTTTGGTATACATAAAGTTCAGGAAATGGTATCAGATAATTTATGAAATTGTAATTATATATTTTATTTATCCCTGTTGTAGCGAAGTTTGTAGTGAACCAGCTCGCTCCAGATGTCACTCTCTGAAGATAAGAGTGCAATTAGTTTCTGATTTAGGGTTAGGGTTTTAATTGTATGAAAGCCCAGTGACCAAGGGGGTTGAATAGGGAAGGTTACACTATCATGAGAGAAAGATCTTCTTTGAGTAGAAGTTTTCTTTTTTACATGAAGAACACCATACCCATAATATATACATAATAGTAACTCTGAAGACATATTTTTGAATGTTGCCACAATAGCATAGGAGAGTTGTAAGAGTTGACCGGATCAATAAACTGATCAGGAAGGCCAGCTCTGTGCTGGGGTTTAATCTTGGCACCCTGGAGGAGGTGGCAGAGGCAAGGGCACTGTCCAAATTGTGGGCCATTATTGACAATGCCTCCCACCCCCTCCATGACATGGTGGAGGAAATGCGGAGCTCCTTTAGCGCTAGACTGATCACCCCATGGTGGAAGAAGGAGCGCTATCGGAAGTCTTTCCTGCCATCAGCCATCAGACTTCACAATGCTGCACTGTGAGCCAGAACACTGGTCTCTAGCCAGGAATCATTTACCTGCTCTGCTCTCTGCTTTTTTGCACGTTTTTTTCACTGTTCATTTGCACTGTTCATTTGCACTTCCATCGCACAATTGTGTCCTGTATGTATGTAATACTTGTTGTTACGTGATTTATTTATCATATGTTCTTGTTTTGGTTAGGCCTATTTCTGCTGTAGTATCGCAATTTCCCCCATGGGGGATAAATAAAGTACTACTACTACTACTACTACTACTACTAAGAAGGTTGCATGCCTGATAGGGTAACAAATTTCATGAAGACGCACTTGGCCCATCGTTGTCTTTCTCTAAGTTTTGTTGAGCCTACAGCGAGATGGAGGTCCAGGTTTAAAGGTCAAAGTCTCACCGTATGTAGCTACCGTAGTATGCCACAATGTTCCGGTGCGTGCAGCTCTTCACCATGACGATCTCCTGCTGGATCACCGAGAAGTCATCCTCTGGGATTGTGAAGGGTGGGGGGATTTGAGAGGTGGGAGATTGAATTACAGCATCGTTGTTAATAACATTAGTTTGTATTGTAAGGTAAAATTCATGGAGAATTGACTCAACAGCATTGCTCAGCTATCATTGCACCAGTACATGGCAAAATTGTGAGGATTGTGTTGCAATGATATGCTCCCAGAGACCATTAATTTTTCCTTAACAGAATGTATCATAGGCTATAGGATATCCAGGTTACAGGATGTTCAGGCTATTGGATGTCCAGGCTATAGGATGTCCAGGTTACAGGATGTCCAGGGTATAGGAGGTCCAGGTTACAGGATGTCCAGGCTATAGGAAGCCCAGGTTACAGGAAGTAAGCTGTCCAAGATGTCTATTGCTTCTTCTCTCTGTCAGCAAGCCCCTTTGCCTCCTGTTCAATCAACTTAATTTTCCTCTTTTGCAACCTTGCCATCACCTGTGAGCCTGCGACTCTCCTCACAATTTAAGCTTGCTTTCCCCCTTCTGTGATATTTCCTCTAACAGAAAGCACTCAGTCAGCCATGTACACATAGAGCAGTATGGCCTCTGAATCACCCCCCCCCCCCCCCCCCCCCCCAGCCCCCCCCCCCCACACAACCAAGGAGGGTGGGCCAAAACAATGGGGGGGGGTGGGGGGGGGGTGGTTTTT
>JAOYSI010006245.1:0-12988 GCA_025775065.1 Hiodon alosoides | reverse complement strand
TTATTTGTTGGGCAAATTAATAATAATGTAATAATTATTAATTAAGAATGACTATCATAGATTAACAATTTTTATTAATCGCCCTGATCCACAGGAGGGCTCTTAAATAAAATAAAAAATACAGATTCTGACCAAACTTAATACTGAAAAATGTGTAATTTTGCCAGGGGATTTATGAACCCAATCTGTTGCCTCAGGGTTTTTGTAGTCCATTAAAAATCCATTAAACTCATAAAAAATGTACCTTGAAATGAATTATTTTTACAATAACAAAAGCAATGGTTGTATTTGTCCATCACTGACAAAATATGCCATCTTAAATATATATGTCCTTCCAGCTCTATTCAAATAATATATTTCTCCAGCTCCAGAATCTTGTGGATTATTAATATGGATTGTTTTGTATCTGTTGCACAAATATTGCACATGTTAGCTGGCAAGTCTGTGTATTAATTTTGCCTGGAACATAAAACTACATGTGATTAAAAAGCTCATACTTTCATCTAGACTTCCTGATATGTAACATAGTAACCATGGACAATCTTAATGCTAAAGGTTTTTTTGTTTCGTTTTATTTATTTATTTTTACAGCGCAAGCCAAAGTGTTGAGAATCAACCACACAACCATTAGCCTGGTGTTACACAAAAATGAATTAACCTTGGACAAAAACATACATTTAGTTTTTTTAATGAAAAGAACAATGTACTCTTAAATTAACTGGTACAGCTCTCGTCTCGTCATCGAGAGGTAAAAGATATTTGAATCACCTGTATCTGTCCTTTACCACATTAATAGCTTCATTTCCAGAGTAAGATTTTACATTTTACTAGTATGTGATATTTTTACAATATGATTACAAAACATTTCCCTCACTGGGGCAAAACCATATAATGAAGACCAAAAATATTAAGATAGTTTGGTTTAGTGCATAGCTAAACTACACGGCCTGAACGACACTTTGTGTGCTGGTGTTTTGGTGGTGAAGGGAACTGATCAGCCGAGATCACAGTAGGAAATCAATCAAACAAAAAAGGTATACGGAATATTTTGAAATCTAATCTAAAACAGGGATGGTGAAGGCCACCCCTCTATGGGATTTTGCTCTTCCACCGTCCCCCAGCCTAATCTATATCTATAAATCTATATAAAATAAATGGGCGAAGACAGAGATCTAAAACCATACCCTCATAAAAATAAACTGCAGTAAAGACAAAGGGTGCATTCCATGCTTCCATAGTTCATTCCTGCAGAAGCTAAATTATTATTTTATTTATCCCCTTGTTTGTCAGTTTCTGACCATGTTCTGGCGTGCGAGAGACAAGTGGTGGCCAAGCCCACAAGAGATTAATCCCAAGTGAAGTGCCAAACAGGATGAATCAAGAATAGAGTGGGGCACCTGTGGTGTACTGATGGCTATCCCTCCAGCACTGAAGTACTGAAGATGTTGAGCTGCTCATTAATTATTATACAATAAAAACTTGGTGTCTACTAATATGTTATTTTCTAGGAGTTCTCTTGACTCCTAGGAGTTCTCTTGACTGGGGTCAGGCGCAGTTTTCCAGTTTTATCCCCGGTTTTCAGTTTTTTAATTCCCTTAGGAACTGCAATCTTTGCAGCACTTAGTGACAATTCAATAGTGAAAATAAAGTAACAAAATAACTTATTGATTTAATTTAATTTGATATCTGTCTGTTGCATTCCTATTTTTTTCAAATGCATGATTCATTAATAATCAAACAAAATTTTTATTTTATCTAATGACTATATAGTCCTAACAGTCTCTCTCACTCACTCACTCTCTCACTCACTCACTCACTCACTCACTCACTCACTCTCACTCTCATATATATATATATATATATATATACACACAGTTTTTATCTAGCTCTGCAAATCCATGTGGAACCACTGGCTTTGTGGACTGCATTTGAAAGAATCCTCCCATCTAAAAAAATGTAGTGCAATCAAGGTCAAGGACACTGACTTGAAATAGAATAAAAAACACATCTCAAATATGCAACAAATCTTGAGTGACCTGCCTGGAAATTCATAATCTCAAAAGAAAATGAACTACAGCTGTTTTCCTTACATAAAAAGTTGGAGACCTAAAAAGACCATAAAAGGTCTGGTCATCAGAGTTGTGTCGGTCTCAGATATTGTCAGATTTTGTTTGATTTCGTCAGATTTTGTCAGTTGGCTTTGGAATTTTGGAAGTCAACATTCCAAAATCGGAAGCCATCTCAGATTAGATGAGATGAGATGGGTCCGGATCTTGTCAGATTGTGTGGCCCCAGCTTTAAATTCTGGTTGCCAATGCAAGCCCTTCTTTAAACAATTCCTTTGCGACGTTGATTATTTATTTATTTATTTATTTATTTAACTCCGTCTTTTTTTCTTCCAATTTTAATTAGTGTAATGCTGCATGTAAGAAAACAGTAGATGCAAAATTAACTCTAAAAATGTGCTCACCTGAGAAGCATGTAAAATGCACTCAAAATGAAAAGATGCTATTCTTCTCTATCAAAATGGATATGTTTATGCAAGTATCCTGTCTACAATCAATATTAATACCTTGATTTATTTGCATAAACAAACACGAATGTTTAAGTTTTCCATGCAGCCTTTCCAATTATTATAATATTGTGGCAATATTTAAAGCAATTCTATTGTGTAAACCTCACGTGACAATCGAAAAGCTTTGTAGTAGCAGACACATAATTGTTCAGCCAAGAAGCTGGGCCAGCATTTGTGGAAAGCAGGATGTCAGAACACACAGCACAGGTCCTATTAACATGGCTGCCTAGAATGACACATGGAGAACAGATGGTTCATCAGTGTCACCCTTTTGCACTGCAGCTAAGAGTTGGGGGAGCAGAGAAACGCTAGCTCATTTAAATGCCTCACAAGCAGATGACACATTTGAAAGCATTCTCTGGATCAGTTGGGGAATCCGTTATCCGTACATCGTTTCAATGCGCTTAGGCAGGTCAGGAAAGTGCTTCTTTGCAGACACGGGTCTCTATAAGCACTTTCCAGAAGGCACAGCAATAGAAAGCATTGCAATGCACCAATATGAATTCCATCACCATGTGCAATGACTGAAAAGTTGAAATATGGAATTTAAATATGAATGTGAGGCAAATGTTTATAGCTAACAAACTCTGGCTTTTTTATGGGATAGTGTTCCCATTACAGTGAGGGTTTGGCAGATATGTAAAACTAAAAACCTCAAGCTAAAGCAAAACTTTTCACACACCCTTTCCCCCTTGTGGTAATTGCATGTGCATTTCTTGCTGGTGTTTTTTTTATTTTTTATTTACTCGTTCTTGTTTGCTTTAAAAATTCAGTGACACCACGAATAATAATAATTGTATATATATCAATTATCACATCCTATATGGAATCCTTTAGATGAGCATGAAAATATAAAATGGTCAGAGTACTGTACTGCATACATATTTAATTGAGCGAGACACTAAGCGATTGTGTCATACTTGACATATATGACATGCCAAAGTAAGAGAAAGAGCTTATGACAGATAAACACTTACCGGCCATGGTTTATCTACCATTTAAAATAAAGTACCCTAGCATTACAGTAAGAGTGGTATTCATATCAATTAATTGCAATTTGATCTGCTCCATCAAGTACAGCAAATTAGTAATTTATCTCAGTCCATTCACATTGGGGTTCACTGACTGCAAGAAAGGCAGCCTTAGAAAAATTTAGATCACGGCGTGCTCTTATTGCTACTGCTGGCTTAAAAGAAACACATATTGGTCTCCCACCAATAAAGCAGTCTGGATTAAGAAACACATAGTGCCAGGATCACTGGTTTTTGTATCGTAAAATAATTATACTCCTTTCTCGTAGGGTTGACAGAATTATCAGGCTATTTGTTACCATGTCAAACGACCAAAGTGACATTATGAAACAAGTCCAAGGCAGTAAATTTGGCCTGAGAGGATTTAAATGGAGATTAGGTTGATTGCCAATAGGGTTGGATGGCTTGGGTCCTACAAAATATACTATTAAGTGGTACATCTAATAAGCAAGCTTAACATTGATCATAAAACATTTTCAAATCAGATCATAAAGGCATGGAAGGCCTAAATAGTCTATTCACAGGCGCAACATCATCCCAGCCACGATTACATGCCTTTTAACGTGAGATTATATGTAGCTTTTAGGCATTATATGCACACGTTTGTATTTCTAAGTGCTTTTAAGCCTAAGTTGTTCTACATTATACACGGCTGCCATTTTATCGTGCATTTTTGTGCATTTCCATAGGTATCTGTTGTTACAGGTGATTACTTTCAATATCTGTTATCAGGAACGTCAGGAAATGTATCATTCATACATAACAAGTAGGACAATTCAGAAATTATTATGAGGAAATCGAACTGAAATGAACATTAAACCATTTGTAGTGACATCAATAGTCAGAAATTTTCGTTTAGCTCAGTTTGTTTTGGGTGTATTGGTGCGGGTAATTAGAATAAATACATTATGTGTTTGTTTGTAAGTGGTCGAGCGTGGGATATGACCACTAAAATGGTTTGAAACGGCGGGGGGGGGACCCAGGACACTAATGTTCAGTCAGGTGAAGCAGAAGTTAAAAACATGTTTTTCTAAATAAAATTTAACAGAACTTATGCTCACATAGAGCTGTTTTTTATTTATTTAAAACAAACCTTACCTTTGTCTCCTTACTTGTGGGGGTTACAAGTGTGGGTCTGGTGCCTAGGGGTAAAAATCACCTGGGCATCCAGCAGGGGGAGGAGGTTGCTTGCTGTGCCTCTGTGCCTGCTTCTATAGTGCCGTCATTAACTGGGGAAGAGAAAAGGCGATCACACTGCCTGGCAGGACGCATTTTAGGAGGTTCTACACCAGGAGCAGAAACAGGCCCTCTGGGGGACTCTGGGGAAAGGCACCGTTCCGCATGCTCCAGCTGCTATGGAGCTCAGGGGATGGTCTGGGAGGACAGGTATCAATCCTCTGCCGGTGGACGTATTGTCTCCTTCCAGTTGGAACAGCAGAGAGCAGTTGAAATGCCTAGAATGTGGGTGGGTGGGTCTACAATGTAGATGTCCCTGAGCAGGTTCAGCTACCTTATCAGAACTGCCAGTATCAGTGGCTATAGGGCAAGCTGTCAGGTCTGAGACCATCACTCAGAAAGGCCCTAGGCAACTATCAGTACTGGGTGCCGGCTTGTGCTTCTAGGTAGAAGCAGAGAGGTGGTGATCCTGTGCATCCTGGATATCCTGGACACAAATTTCTACAGTTGATACTGGCAGGTAGCGGTAAACCCAGGCGACTGGAAGATGCCATTTTGCTGCCCTGCTCTTCCTCTTACATATGAGTTCCTATGGATGCCCTTTGGTCCTTGTAATGTGCCGACAAAATCCCTGCGCTCAATGCAGTGGTGCCTCTGTGACCAGGTACACACGTCACTGCTGACATCGTCACCCAGACATCAAGATACACCTCGTGGATCTGAGTCTGGCGTTTGAGCAGAAAGGCAGCAGCAGACATGTGGCCTGTAGACTTCAGCGCAAGATGACATATTAGGTGCATGTCAACAGCAAGGCAGGCACTGGACAAGACCAAGGTAGTGCAAGACTGGCATTCCATCAGAGACACTGAGGCATGTTTGGGCATTCCTGTGGTTTGCAGGCTATTACTGGAGATCTATACCATTATTCTCAAGTCTCCTGGCCCCATTACACCAGCTGTTTGCGGGTTCTTTAGCTCTGGGAAAGAGGAACCGACCGGTGGACTGGAACAAGGGAGTGCCAAGAGGCAGAAAAAAAAGAAAACAACCACATAAAAAAGGATTGCTTGAAAAAGTATCTGTATTTGTCCATTATCACGGCTGCATTACACCAGCAGCTAGGGAGTTCTTCAGCTCTGGGAAAGAAGAACCGGCTGGTGGATTAGACCAGAGAATGCCAAGAGTCAAGGAAGAACTGAAAACAACCCTGTAAGAAAAGATTGCTTTCTGAGAAACTTAAACTAAGAGGTGCCCTCTTCAAAAGGGAGGGCTAGCAGACATCTCGGCCAGGTGTGTGGTTCCAGCCTGCGTGGGGATTCAGCCAAGCAGTCTCTCTGGAGTGTCAACCCAAACTTTGTTTCCAGCTGGTTTTTTACTCTCACCTTCTCCCGGCGAGACTTATCGACATGCTAAGAGAACAAGAGCCAATGCTATCCATGGTCCTGAGGAGTGACACGTGCTTTGTCATTTGTTTGTCCTGGGTGCTGAACGTGCTCTTGAATGTAGCTGCTGGGTTGCCAGTGTTTTATTTTCCTTGTGGCCCTGCCTTTCATCACACTACAGATGCCTAAGTGAATTTATTATTAAACTGTCGGGGCTCTCACGTGGAAATAACACCTTTTTACAAGGAGCTCGGTTAAGGTTCATACAAAAATTCTTTCCAATAGTTACAATTGCGGACAATTAAATGGCTAAAGCAAATGAGTAGCAATATCTGTTTCTATAGAATATAATAAATTATTAAAACAATTACTAAAAAAGCACTGCTGGTTTAGTACATAGCAGTATAAATTGAATATATACTATAATTATCAAATATTAGTGTTAAGAATATGTGCAGATATTACAGCTATTGAATCCATCTAATATTTCTGCAGGACCATATGAAACCTACAGCAATATCTCTGCTCAGGCTTTGCTTGCATTATATCAATAGAGTCCGGGACCAGCATCACAATGAATATTTCAGTGGTCTTGCTTCTCTGATCTGACTGCATTGTTGCCCTCTGTAACAAAATCATATCACAGCTCTTTTTGTTGGTGTTTTTCCTTCTCACTGCATTTCTCCTGACACTATCAAATTGATGATTGTTCTTTTCCTCCAATGGGGGAAAGTGCTTGACATTCTTCCCATCAGACCAATAAATTACTGCACCATTACCCTTTTCAAACAACTCCACTATTCATTGGTAATACCAAATGGTGGCACTATCCCCTCTCTGTTTTAGCATATTACCTTGTCTCTTAAACCTATGCGTTTAAAAAAAAAAAATCCTTACGCAAATTCTAGATAAAGCTTTAAGGTAAGTTAACTTAAAGCCAATATATTTTTAAAACCATATTTAGGATTGCTTTGTTTTGGTGTTGTTGGGTTTGGAAGATGACTGAAAATTATTAATTTGGTCAGATATTCTTCAGCAAAATTCCACAAGCATGTATATTACATAAAGCTTATCCCTGTATTGTACTCTCAATCAGAGATAGTTATTATTAGTTTAAATTTTAGGTTTTCAGAAGCAGTTCAGCAATTTCTTCAAAGCATTCAATATCTCTAGGTTTCAGACACTATTTGTGATTTTGAGACTGTAGATAGCAGTAGACCGGTAAACATGTATTATTTTACAATTAAACTGGCTACCATGTGTTTGGCTATACCCAGAAAATCATTTTTTAAGATGGATTTATGAGACAAAATTAGATTTATGTGACAAAATATCTTAAGATAATGTATTTGTACACTTTACGTAAAAAGTGAAACAATCATGTAACTGCACCATCCTTTAGAGAATGATTTTCTGTACAAGAAGTGCACTTGAGTAAATGATCAACCTGTTGAGAATAAATGAATTTTACACAAATTTTACACTTTTAGGCTTTAGACTCATCCGATTCAACTCAAAGAACTACATCAAAAAATGATATCCCAATCGTGCTTGAGAGCAAACTAATTTTTTCCCATATCTATGTGGGTCATTTTGGGATTAATGGGGGCAAACGTTTCACTGGTAACGCATACAATATGAAATGTTTGCAGTGAGATGAAGGACACTGAGTGTAATATACTGAAGCTGAAACTGCACTTTAAAGGCAGAGTGGCAACTAAAATAATTGTATTTTATCAGTCCCGCATTGGGAGTTTAAGTCCTTTAAATCCCACCTACCCAATAAACAACCTAATAAAGTCATTCCAGCACCCCATATCAAGAATAATAATAAAAATGTTTTTGATTAAATTATAACTTAATTACAGCTCGGCAGTTTCCACGTACTATAGACATAACAAAGAATCATCTGGAATGTTTTTGGGTGTCTTAGTGGTGGGCTGAACTCCCCAATATGAGATTTAGATATCACTGAACAATAATCTTACTGTATTTATGTGAGGAATGTGGCATTACATGATAAATACAGATGTCAATTTCCATTGTTACCATTACAATCATTAGCATGACCAATAATTAAACAGCAGTGATTCTTTGAATTGTGCTAAAAAAAATCAACCAAATATCTTTTTTATATATCTTAGATTATTTTCTAAATATTTCAACTGCCAGCAGTTCAATTAACACAAGCATTGTCTTGCGGTTCATGAAGACTAATTACTGATGTCATTCGTTGAACTATGTTTATTCAGGTTTTGTTTTTTTGCAAGTAAACAGCTGCAATGTAATTAACATTTATTGGCAGCATGTGTATACATTTCAACGTGGTCTCTTAAATTCTTTAAACGATGCACCATTCAACACCTCTTCATTTGGTCATCTGTCTGGGAGAGAGAGAGAAAAAACACGCTAATAATACACTTTTAGTTCTTTATTTCATCCATCTCACAGATGTTCTTCCTTCCCTACATAAAGGTTAGCTGAACGCTACGGCACATTTACACTCAGAACAGTGTCGGATACATTCGCTTAGCACAAATTGAGAAGTAAAATGAGAGACACATATGTTCATTCACGTTTGATTTTGTTTAAACATGCATGGGTGAATTTCCGGCTGTATTTGTTCAGATAGCTCCTTTATGCAGCGCTTCATATATAATTCACGCTGTGCCTTGGTTGCACTTTCTCAACCGAATGCGACAGAAGCTTCATAAAGGGCTAAACTCATGTGGAAATATGGCGTTACTGTTCATTCTGTGACCATATTTGGTCTGGTTATTTGCTGCTGCTGGCCTGGGATTTTGATCTGGCTGTTCCTGAATATCAGCAAATTTTGTAGAGGACTTTTACAAGTTCTGGAAGATGGACCAGAGTGGGAGTTTTCGTTTCAACAGCGAAGTGCATTTCATAACCTACCCTGGAACAGCTTATACATTCCTATCTAAAAAAAAAGCAAACTAACTATATCTATTCTAGACGTCATAACTTTATATCACTTATATAAATAATCTCAACCACTAGTAACTGTCATCCACTAGAAATGCCGCATTTCTTAACTGACAAACAAAACAAATGCGTGCGAATAACCAAAAAGCACAAAGCTCTGTATTTACTGTCTGTGGCAATGTCTTACATATGACTAGTTTGGCAGAGGTAGGACAACAGTAGGACAGAAAAGGCAGAACTGCCTAATGTCAGAAGAACAAGCCACATTATCGACCAACGCAGTCAGGTGTCAACAGGCTCGCTGACGACGCCCTCAGGCTTTTGACACAGACAGACGTTAGGTTCCACCTAACTGTGCAAAAATGCTACTGTGAAAAATGTCCACCTGTTCTCGTGCATCAGCAGTGAGTGAATGGACAAAACCAGTGAAGCTGTCTCAGCATGTTAAACTTCCACCTGGGTTACAATTTCAATTTCATATTCATCAGCACAAAGTGACAAAACTAAAAGGCTGTCATTGTATTTTACATCTTAGCATCATTTTTTTTAAATTTTATTTTTCTTTATTTGTATCATTAACTATTTCCCCAATACCATGCTGGTCAATTGCCTCTATCTAATAACTATATTGGAGCTGGCAATAGAGTAGGAAGGTTTTTTTTTTTAACTCCATTTACAGTGAGCAATGAGTGAACAAGGTAAGCTTAATGAGCTTGCCAAAGTGGGACAGATGCCTTGTAAAAGTTTGTAGTATAGCTTCTATAAAACTGGGCTCTTCAACTCAGCTCTACCCTCTGTATGCCTCATAAACTTGCCAAAATGGAGGCCATTAGCTGAATAAAGATTTCGTTTCCAAAGCCCATTTCCTCACTCTGTGAAGAGGGTGAACTTGGCCAGCAGGCCTTTCGGATTCCAGTCAAGTCATATAGCCAGTATGCTACGACATTAACTCCTCCTCTCTTTGCCTCATATCTCCTAGTTGACAGAGGAGGCAACTTCTAGATATGTGACACACAGTCATGGCTTCCCAGTCTACCATGTGTTACATCTCCAAGGCCTACCCACATAAAATATTCCTAGGTCCTGCTTTTATTAAGTATAAAATGGTGTCATTTTCATCTTTCAGATTGGCTAAGCATTACATGATCGTTATAGCTGAACAAAAGACAGTGACAGTAAAGTCAGAAAGTGTGGTAATTTCTGGTGCACTGGTTCAAATAAAATATATGTTTCCCTAGCTGTGGGATATTTCACAATAAATTTACGGGAGGAGTAAAAGTATGCATTTGCTGACAAGAAGCCACAAATGAACGGTAGGCCTTAGCCTATCTGTAAATGTTGTATGTAAGACTATTTTCAATCTTGCAAAGTCAAGAAGATTGATACATTTCTTGCTGTTCATCAACATGGATTACGGATTAAACCTTTTGCGGCCATCTAGTAACTTGAAACATGGAACAATTTGTTTGTTTTTTTACCTTCTTATTCAATCAAAATATAACAGAGTTTGCTCTTAACTATGTAAAAGTTAGTGAAAATTGAACTTTTTGCGTTAGCACAATATTGTTGTTCATTTGACCGATGTCAAATAATGTTATATAACTGATGAAAAAATGTGAGGTCAGCTATTGGACTTTGTTCAACACTGTTAAGAACAAATGCAATCCTCTAAAGCTGGAGATTACACACAGCCAACTGGCAAACAGTCGGCCTGGTGACTGATAATGGCTTTGAGATGTCTGTTCTGAGTCTCCTGCTAAATCATCATAATTAAAACATCTAAAAACTGATTCTAACGTGTCATAGTTGGCTAATTATATTTCATATATGGGGGAAAATGTAATGTAACTCCATGCACAGGATAAGGTTGGAATATCAGCAAGTGAATTCAAGGTCATATAATCACAGAAATAATGCTTCCTAGCTAGCTGAGTACATGGGAAATGTTCTCATAATACATACGGAATTAATGAGAGGCGGCCAGCTTTCCAACCAAGCACCATCCCAGGCCATGGAAGGTTAAGAAAGTACACGTTTTCAATACATACAATTCTGTCGAATATCCAAATATGCTTCTTTTTATTTTTTCTGAGTTCCCTTGCTAGCATTGACAACTAGCAATTTATTGAAAAATGTTAATGTTCATTGTACATTGATCTAATTTTTGACCGTTTTAAAGGCTTTAAATGCTCTATTTTGTTGTAGGAAAACAACGCAGCTAAACTGCTCATTACACACTTTCAATAAGAATTTTTCCAAAGTGACTGGATACGATTTTCCTGGTTGACTCTTGAGAACGTCTCTATGTATAATAAATACAGGATGCAGGGACAAATGTTCCACGAGAACACCCTCAAAAGAGCTCTGATAGCATGATAATTTAGTTATAAAAATGTTATAAAAATGTTTTTTATTTAAAAACGCATCTACTGATGAAACGTTATTAGATTTGACTTGTTAGCCTTATTTTTGTTATTTTAATTTGCATATGTAGCATATTTAAATAATGATTCTGATATTGAAGCGTGCAAAGGGTTTATTACTGGTAGTGATCTGAAATTACAAACACACAAGCACGTGAACGCTGCACACTCATGTTTCAACTCATTCTAAATGACTAAACAATACTCTCGCCAAACGTGTAGGCCATAATATCATATTTCTCACTTACTATAGAAATTTCTGCAGATACAATTCACGATCACACAACTCATATTCTAGGTTTGATGCTAGGTACTCCATATCTACTCAGCCTGTTTCCAGTGAGGTAAAGATTACTTAACACACAGTTTCTCTTTTCAAACCCTCACCAATGTATATCAATACGTTACATTTATATGCATTTTACAATTTATATATATATATATATATATATAATGTTTCAACTCAAGGTCTCATTCTAAATGCAGGAGAGGAGATGGCAGGGGGTGGCAGCTACGATTTACATATTGATTAAGCATATTTTGTTTAAGAACACTTGTTTTGTTTGTTCTATGTTTTGCATCTTGGCATTTGGAATGAACCAAAATTTTACATGCGACAGATGTTTCCAAGATGTCGCCTTAAATGCGTGAGATGTTACCACATTTCTTGCATAAAGATATTTTGCATTCATAATTGCTGAAAACCTGCAGCTACAAAACTATGCAGAAAAAAGGAATACAAGGGAACAAAGGGATGTCTTTGTTATCGCTATATGTGTTCCTCGTGTGGGGTTCAGTGGCTTTCTCAACACAAATCATTAAAGAACATAAATGTCACTCAGTGGCATTTATTCTACAGCACTGAGACAGTGTTCTAAGAGAAGTGCAGCATGAGGGTTGGAACTTTTCTCAACAAGGGCGCGCACGCGCCAATAAGGCTAAAGCGTAGTAAAGCTTATTTAGAGGCCGGCTTTAATCTAAACCGCAGAAGTTTTGCTTTGGAACCAAGATGAAGCGGAAGAATGTCTGCTTAACTGGCACTGTCCTCTCATTAGGAGAATCTACTCAGGCAAATTTTTTTCCTGACATTAATATTTCATGCATTAACAATTTCATTTTAGCAGTCACCAAAAGAAAAGAAAAAAAAAAAAAAATAACCGTTTCTTTCTTTCTCAGGCTACTTGGCTCTCAATGTTCATGTACACTCACCGGCCACTTTATTAGGTACATCTCTTCAACCGCTCGTTAACGCAAATATCTCATCAGCCAATCACGTGGCAGCAACTCAATGCATTTAGGCATGTAGACATGGTTAGGCATGGTCAAGACAATCTGCTGAAATTCAAACCAAGCATCAGAATGGGGAAGAAAGGTGATTTAAGTGACTGAACGTGGCATGGTTGGTGGTGCCGGATGTTATGTTTAGAGTTTTGTATGTTCGATGTTACAGGGGTGACG
>JAOYSI010006244.1:0-12990 GCA_025775065.1 Hiodon alosoides | reverse complement strand
TATGAGAAAAAACATGTAGTCTGTATTCAGATTACCCCATTATTTTATGCTCATAAACACAGAAAAAGTGGGTTATTCCAAAAAAAATGGTTTTCATTAAGATCATCGAATAATTACACCCCCAAAAAATCCAGGAATTCTGCATAGATTCTAATCCTTGGTCCGTGCCTTAATGTGCCAGTTTCCAACATGTTTACTTCCTTTTCTGTTTTTCAAATGCAAAAATACAAACAAACAAACAAACAAGCATACAAACAGACCAAAACATACATTTTCTAAGCCCGGTCCACACGCAGTTGAAATAAAAACTGTTTGATATGTGCTTATGCAAAGGGAACATAATTAAGCAAATGCAAATTTCACATTTGTATGCATGGTGTAATTCTACATTCACATTTGATGTTTTAACGAAAATTGGAGCTACATTGGGAGCCCTTGAGAATGTATCTATTTAATAATTAATAAAACACTCCGGAGTGCAGAGAGTCAAAGGACTCTGATCTTGCACACTACTCTGCCTTTTTGTTATAAAAGGCACGCTTCATGAAAGACGAGCCACACTGCTACTGTAAAGATGAGAGAGCCTCTTTTTTATAGTAAAATAAGTGTGATATGTGGCTCCGCCATCCTCTGATTTGACTGAGTCAACGGGTTTCAAAGTGCAGCAGGGCGTCTCTGAATGTCGGCCTTTAAACCGACTGAGAATATTCAGTGTCAGTTAGTGCCTAACACCTCCCCTCCCTCCCTGAACCAACTGCACCTCTGCTCCCTCCACACCGAGTGTCCAGTCACACCTAACAATTCACAACTGAATCAGGTTGATGTAGTAGAAAATTCTGGGTTGAATCTTACAAACCATACAATTGACTACAACATGATTGATCGTTCTTTCATTACTCCATCCTTCCGCAGTTAAGCCAAGTCAAGATTTACATATTTGAAAAAGTGGTAGAAAAGCAGGGCTTTGTGAAATTCTAAATGAAGTCCATCCTGACCGTGGGCTGGCTCATGAAAGAGTGATGAATTGGTGTAAATCAGTAAGCAGAGAGGATGCTGCACTGTAAGCAGATGAGGAATTTAATGCATCGCTCATAGACTGCTTGGTATTCGCCCCATAGATATTTTTAAGGCTTTGTCATCTCTCGTGGTGCATCATTTTCTCATACCCAAAACTGACGCAAGGACATCAATCAATTTACAGCGACCACAATTACACAGAATTCTTATTCCTAAATGTGAGATTCTGTAAGATGCAGAGAAATCGAATTACTCAGTTTTGAAAAAACTGAGGTTTGCATCTTTATAAATCAAACTGAAAGTCCGTCTTGAATACCAAATGTAAAAGCGCTGCAAAGGAGGTACAGGAGCGTATTTCATCAAGTTCTTCACCATTTAATTCAGTAAACTGGTTAACAATTTAGCAGGCTTGCAGTTGCCAAGGTGGTAACAAGCCTCTGATCCCCTCATTACTAAATTGACATCAGGGCGGAGGGCAGTTAGGGGAATGGGGGAAATATATAATGTGTCTGGGATGGGGGAGACCTTTTATGGTCTTTCTGATATATTTACTTGGCTGATGATTTACACATGCATACATGTTTTAAACTTGTCTACCCTCCATAGTTTGGATGTGACCCCGCCTTTCTTTTTAATACTCAGCTTTTGGCAAAGTGATCTGTTTATATAGTACAGTGCTACCGATTTAGCAAACCAAAGGATTGGCAGGCTTCTCTTCAGTCTCACTAACATATATTAATTGGGTGTAGTGTTGGTGGAAATCCACTTGCCACTCTATGTCCCATAACTTTCCATAAAGGTTCAATGATGTCTAGATCTGGTGATTGATGAGGCCATTGCCGGTGTTAGGGTGTTAGACTCCATCCCGGGGTTCATGAAACCACTTCTAAATCCATTTTGCATTGTATATAGGGGCATTATCGCCTTGGAATATGGAAACAATTTGAGGAAACGACGTTTGCACAATAAGGTACACCTTGTCCCTAAAAAAAGGGCTTTTATTCCATTCTACCATGGAATAACTCTACCATGCCAAGTAATAATCCTCCCCAATTAGTCTTAAGAGTTGGCTGACCATATCTTCACAACTGTTAACCAATTGGAAACATAGGCTTCCTTAGGCTTTCTCCAAAATAAACCCATCCAGATGTAGGAAAAAGACTCATCAGATGACATTACTGTCTTCCATTGCTAAGTCCAGGTTTTGTGCTGGCAGCCCTTTCAAACTTTGTTAAGCTCCTGATGTACAGTTTTTGTAGAGACTGTGTTGCGGAGGTGTAGATTCAGTTCTGTGGACTTTTTGTGGTCCCTCTCTTGTTGAGTGTCCATCTCTCCCTGTCATTGAGTTGTGACCACTTTCCTGATGCAGTTTTTCGTCTGTCTCCTTTGACACGTTAATTCATTTTGCAGTTTCTGTGACTGGCACAGCTGCCATTCAACCTCGTCCAAAATCTGTTAGATCTTTCATGTTGCTTTATAATCTCACATATTAATATGTTGATGTTAAGACGACTTTCATTTATAACATGCTCGTATTAATTAGTTTTGAAATTGATATAAAAAATGCATAGAATTATTTTCAATTGGAAATTGGTTACTTCAAAAACAATTTATTTTTCATTAGGTGCCACTATTACTTTGTCTACCCCCATACAAATATATAACATACTTTCTAAAAGGTTTCTTACTTTTCTAAAAATTTCAATAATAAAAATCAATAAAAGCATGAATTAAATTATATGTATTTGTGACATATATATATATTCACTATATATTCACCCTCGGTAGTGATACCTTGCACAATAAACTGCCAACTCCAATACCGTACCAGTGTTTTCGGTTTTGATTTCAAAGCTACTCCAAGTCGGACCATCGAGGTTAAACACGTCTGTTTTAATACTGTTGAACTGTCGAATGTCCCATTAGCATTATTGAATGTGTTATATTGCGACAGGCCTGCCAGGATCATTTACAGACACTCAGATGAGATTGTACAACACTTCCAACACACCTGGCTAACCTTGCCTCTTACAACTCTCTGCGGACCACTCGCACAAATTACACAATAAGACATGAAAGTCTAGCAAGGTCCCGTGAATAATGAAGGCTAAACATTATAGACCTGAGAGCTGAAATATCTCACTAATTACGTTGCTCTAATCAAGCAATTATCATATGTTTGCATTGCTAATTAGTTGGGATTAAACCATTAAAAACAAATTATATAAATTTGGGTCATCTGTGATATGTGTATATATTGATATTTATATAAACTCCAGAAGAGGGTGCTGTTTCAAATGAAGGTGATTGTTTATCCTAACTGAAACAATAGAAGCAGTGCATGCTTTATGCTTTGATGCATAATAACACCCGCGCGCAAGCACGCGCACACACGCACACGCACACGCACACAGATACACACTCACGCACGCACACCACACACCACACGCACACCACACACACACGCACGCGCACACACACACAGACACATGCACGCACGCACACACACACACACACATACACACACACACACACACAGTATACTAAAACATAATATTGAAAGTAACAACATCTAGATTTGTCACAAGCAGAAAACCTGTAGATGAGATGCTGCTCATGGATTAGAATATTAACACAATATCATGATACAATAGAAGTGTTCAGGACAGCTATAATGTCTCAATGCTGTGGACCTATAAAGAAATGTATTGGCTTTGTAAAAGGTGCCACTGCAATTAAGTCAATAAAACATGGATATACCGGTTAAAATTAAATGGCGCTCGGGAAAAACAAGTCGCACCTTTCAACATCAAAGAAAATACAAATGTTAATTAACTGATCCTATGCTGACTTTTTACTCTATTAGATTGCTTTTAATTAACACCTAATGGAACTGAATTTGTAATTAAATCAACAAATTAGACACCGATGCTAAATTAAAGATGAGCTGCTTGTGAACTGATAATGATAAAAGAGGTTTTGCTCTTAAACCCTGATTAACTAAAACTAAAGTTTTACATGAATTAGGTATTAATGGTATTTTCTTTGTTTGTTTGTTTGTTTGTTTGTTTGCTTTTTAACAACTCCAGACAGAAACTGATTTTATTTAGAAGTGGCCCCAATTTCATGTTGCCACTAGTAGTCCCAGATTCAAACCCACTGATCTGAATCAAATTACATTTACCTGCTTAACCACCTGGGAAGCGCACTAGTGAGTTAATTATGTTCAAATGTAAATTAGGAATACTGTAAAGATTAGGGTACCAAGATTTTTCGGTTTCTTTGATGTATTTTTTTATGAATTTAGAAACTAGTGCAAATCGGAACATACTTCTGTATTCAACAGAACATGTGTTGTTTCGTCATGTCAATCACAGCCATTTTCAAACAGAACAATGTTAATATATCCTAGAAATAAAAATGCTAGGATATAGTAAATCAACTGAAAAATACCTGTCTATGTATTCTTTATTCTTTCATGCATCAAAAGGTTCCTGCAGACAGACAGATGCATAATCACAGAGATGTAGATGTAAATATAATTTGTATAATCTTAGCACGGGCAAAACTATGGGCCCGGCAACACACAAGAGGCGCTGAATTTCTGCAAAGCATTCTGGGGACGTGTTAACTTAAAACAAAAAGGAAGTTAATTGCAAAAACAGCACATCCCCATAGCCCTCTTTCAGGCTTTCCAGAAATCTTATTTGTGTTGAGCTACCTCTTTCAAAGTTTCCAAAAGCAGTTCCACCTAACGGCATGCAAAAACACTCTACTCTGATAAAATTATCTGTTCTTATATGATCATTGTAATACTAATAGCAAAAGTTACAGAAAAGTACAATTTCTATGTCGAACAATCTCATTTATTTTGTACACCATGCTGTATGAGTATCCTTTTGTGGTCCTCAAAACTTCTTCACTGAATCTTTGGCCACCTGTTGTCTGGTTATATTACTATTAGATGAAGATGAAAGCAACAACCGGCACAAAATTTTAGTGTTTAAGAAAGCTGCTTGTGTGCCGTCTTTAAACAAACTCATTTATTAAATACCTTTCAAATTCAGGAGCAATTATCTTTCATGTTGTAAAATCGCTCTGCATATAAGCACCTTCTGGTCATCAAGTACACTTGAGAAAAAAAGGAAAATATTTTGCAGTTATTTCAGTTAGCTTGAGTACAAAGCTACAGAGTACAAAGACGTTCTATATTTAAGGGAAGACACTTTTTCAGTGTGTACGCTTACAACAAATGTTCAAATAGGTCAGGGGTGGGCCTGATCCTGGTCCTTTAGAGCAGGGAATAAGCAGGTTTTTGTACACCTCAACAGTTAATTTAATTGTTTCATTAAAATGATTATCTGGATTAGAAATGATTGCACCTTGTGTTTCCAGGTGGAAATCTAGCTGGTGTAGCTTGAAAACCCGTAGACACCTGCAGGTTTCCAGGATCAGGGTTGGAATCCCCTGATAGAGGTGCCCCTATCCTAACTGTCAGCAGAAACTAGCTACTGGTAACCAGTCTAGCATTGGTTTGTCTCTGGCATAGCAGTTAAGGAGGGATTTTGCTATACATATATACATTTTTTGTCAGACTGTAGCTGTAAAACATCCAGATACTGATGTTGCAAAGAAATAGATTAAATAGATTAACTACAAAAAAAGGCTATTTTCTCTTTATGTAAATTACTTTAAAAACTCTACTGAGACATGAGGTGGAGAAAAAAAACTGAGAAACTGAGGCCTTTGAAGACTAGTACCAGATATCGTTCATCTTTGAATTAAACACTCTAAGTAAGATTAACAACATAAGAGATAAAATATCTTTTTGGCGAATGCAAAAATCATGAGATGAGTCTGAGTATGCTTTTTAAGATCCTAATACCCAACTTTAAAAATTCACAGGAGGGCTGCTGGGAAGGAATTATTACATTTACATCCCAACTATATACACAGGCTTCGAAATGTGCATAAGCCAACAATTTACCAACAGATACATTCATTTAATTTCTTACTCTAAACCTATTTAGAGGTCAATTTATTGAGCAGGTGTACAGTAATGACACCATTGGTCATGCAGGTAGGTAGGTACTTTATTAATCCCATGTGGGGAAATTGCGGCACTACAGCAGAAGAACATATCAGTAAATCACACAACATCAAGTAGTACACACATACAGTAGGGTTAAACACAAGACAATGGTAATGTAGAAGTGCAAAGAGAAAAAAGACTGCAGACCAGGAACTAGAGGTCACATGTTATTAAACTGGTGATGTCAGTGTTCTGGCTAGCAGTGAGGCATTGTGAAGTCTGACGGCTGATGGCAGGAAGGATTTCTGATAGCGCTCCATCCAACACCGTTGGGTGATCAGTCTAGCGCTAAAGGAGCTCCGCATTTCCTCCACCATGTCATGGAGGTGGTGGGAGGCATTGTCCATAATGGCCCGCAGTTTGGACAGTGCCCTTGCCTCTGCCACCTCCTCCAGGGTGCCAAGATTAAACCCGAGAACAAAGATGGCCATCCTGATCAGTTTATTGATCCGGTAAGCGTCCCCCACCTTGATGCTGGCACCCCAGCACACCACAGCATAGAAAATGGCACTCGTGACTACAGACTGGTGGAAAGTGTGCACTCGTGACTACAGACTAGTAGAAAGTGTGCAGTAGTGAGCTGTACACATAAAACGACCGGAGCCGCCTCAGGAAGTACAGCCTGCTCTGCTCTACAGCCTTCTTATACAGGGCCATGGTGTTCACCGCCCACTCCAGCCTGTTGTCCAAGTGGACTTCCAAGTACTTATAGGTCCCGACCATCTCAACATCCATCCCCTGGATATGGACAGGGATCGAGGGGTCCCTAGTCATCTGGAAGTCCCTCACCATCTCCTTTGACTTAGTGATGTTGAGCTGCAGATGGTTTCTCACGCACTATCCCACAAAGTCCTCCAACAGGCCCCTATACTCCTCCTAACCATCCCTGGTACATCCCATAATAGCAGTGTCATTAGAGAACTTCTGCAGATGACAAGTATCATATACATATCGTATCTCTCAGAATTCATTGGTTGTTGTGGCAAATTTGTTTTTTTTCTTGTTTTTTTTGTTTCTTTGTGTAAATATATGATTGTGTATGAAATGTATTTTGCCTGAAAATGTTAATAAAGCACTTAAAAAGCAAAACAGAGGGTAGGGAATCTGCGTCCCGCCCCTTTAAGACTGGACATTCTGACATTCCGGGCCTGAATGCTGATTGCCAACAGTCCTCAGCTAAACTATAGGTTCAGCTGGAGGCAATGGCTAATCCAGCACAGAATAAAAGGTGGTGAACGTGTTGAACTTTTGTTATTATTAGACTGGACTTTGCAGGTCTCTCTCGCACACTTTGCCCTTCTTAAAGGGTCTCACATCTCTCCTTTACATTAACAGAGAATGCATCCCTTTTGCGTGTCAAACAAGTAGTATCTTCGTGCCGTCTAAATGCTCTTTTCCTTGCCCTATATACCAACATCACCAGCCAGAGCAGGACTTTTAAATTATTTTATGCAATGCCCAAACCAGCAAGAGTTGGCACCCAAAGCACTCTGCATGTGATGTCCTGTAGGGTTTACCTTTTTTAGCGTGTACCTTTTCTTTTGTACAGGAATTTAGTGCTCCTTCTACCTTCCTTCAAAGTGCCCTCACCACTTGAGTTTATTGTCAGGTACTTGGGGGTCCGCTGCAGGAGACAGGGCAATTAATGTCTCACTGCCTCAGGACATGGCCAAGGCAACATTTAATGTGCCCAGCCTCCCATTTATTACAGAGGAATCTAAATCTGAACATGAATATAAAGCATACATGATATACATCATGAATATACAATATACACTGAATATACATCCTTTTTATACTAACGACCAACCATTATGCATAATTCCTACCTTGAAATTTGACATAACATCTAAAACATAGTAGTATTTATATTTAGAATGTATATTTATTTATATCTATTTTTATAAATATAGTAAATTCCACATTTATAGCTTACTTCACGGAAATAATTTCTGAATCCATGCAGATTACTGGTTTACATCTGAATATCATTCCTCTGATAATTACATAAATGTGCCACTAGATGGCAATATGACATTTGTAAATTATACTAATCTGCAAAACTGCAATTCTGGTTTTCTATATATTCACAACCAAGCTCATATCTGGGTTAGAACGTGAATTTTATATTTTTTTATTCAAATTGACTAAAAAATGAGTTCAATAGTTGTGTTGTAAGTTTGCCCAGTGCTTTTTTATGTAGTCTTGGTACTTTAATACTTATTATATGTTGCAAAAGCCACTTGACCCCATGACTCTTAAGAGTAATTTAAGAGGTCACTTTTCACAAACAGGAAAAACAACTTTGCCAAAGCAGTGACACAATGCAAATGCAACAACTAAGGGTTTTGTCTCAAGATGTAGATTTTTTTTGTAGGGTGTTAAAAAAGAAAGATCTTTCAATTAATTTCAATCCAGTCTGTGTACTTGAATGGTAAATATCATGAACAGAGAATCACCCAACAGATTTAATCATCATTTAATGATCCACAGTTTTAGCGACATTTTTAAATCCAAATTTAGAATTGGTATTCAGCGCACTGGCTCAGCGAGATCAAAGCGAACATCTCTCCTGAGATCACCTTTCATATTTGTAAAAGGTGTCCCCGTTTGAAATAGCAGTGTCATTGAGCAGAGAATAAAATATAAATAGGGAGACTTTCTGACCTTACATCAAAAAGCTATGATCCATTCCTACAGCTTAGAGCACCCGGCTCTGATTGAACCTCAAAACTCAATGCTTGGGTTTAATGCCAAACTTTAGCCTTGAGGTTTACATGTGGGTTTTGTCCCTTTGTAAAGTGGTTTCATGCAGTCTCTGCTGAGGAACTCGCCCAGTGCAAAGCCTGGTTTTCAAACCTGAATCATCCTGTCTAAAAAAACTGCTCTTCTGCCAAGCAATAAAACCTCCTCATGACAAATGAATGTTTACATCTTTGCATACGAACAGCAAGTGGGTGACATGCAGTCAGTCGGACATGGGTCCCAGCTCACACAAGTATTTTTACTCAGGAAAAGAGGCCCCTGTTTAGGAACGGCCCTTTCAGTGCAGGATAGAGCCATCTGCTGTGATATCACCATTCAATCCACAGCCTATCTGGACACACGTGTTCAGATAGGCTGCTTTGCCAAGGGACCGCAGATCTGAATTTGCTTGATGGCTAAATCTGGTGCAACCGAGTTTGGAGTTGTGCATGGTGGTCCCCAACAAAGACATCCAATTGCAAAATAAATATCCCCCAGTCTCTATCTGCTTTTCCTTTTTTATGACAGCCAAACTCAACTCTCCAAGTTACAAATAAAATCTGCTATCATATCTGTTTTTTAACCTATCCACTTTATTCTCTTTACATTATCTTTCAAACTATTATGATTATCATCATTTGATATTGATATTATTATTATTTATTTATTTTTTCGTTTTCTTTACAGTATTCATTGAAGAAAGATTGTCATATGTAAAGCAGAGCAGCTTTATTGAGTCAACCAGTTGTGTGAGTGATAATGGAGACCGCGGGGGACTTGTGTGAAAAGTGTGCCCAAAGTTTTGTGGGATGGTTGCTGCTGTGCATGACCCTCACACTTACTCACAACGGCAGAACTGTGAACAGTGTTGGGAGACTCCCATGACCCTCACACTTACTCACAATGGCAGAGTTGTGAACAGTGTCGGGAGACTCTCATGACCCTCACACTTACTCACAATGGCAGAGTTGTGAACAGTGTCGGGAGACTCCCATGACCCTCACACTTACTCACAATGGCAGAGTTGTGAATAGTGTCGGGAGACTCCCAGTTAGCATCGGCCAGCTGCTCACCCCTTTCCGACAATTCACAGGGTGGGTCACCGTGGCCCCATCCTCCTCCGTCATGTATTATGGAACTAATTTCTGCCCGCTTCAGCAGGAATCATTACATGCAATTCCTGAAATGAGTGCTATTTGAGCAGGGGCACGAATGGGAGGATGATGAATGTGTGTCGTTAGACAGGGCGATGGTCTGTTCAGAAGGATGTGGAGGCTGAAGCAGGTGTGGTCTTGCTGACGTTGCATAGAGGATAGAGAAGGGGAGCACTTGCCATCCACTCTTTCTTCCTCTGGCGGAGACTCGAGTGTACATCTCAGAACAAATACAGCAATTTGAATACACCGACTATCTTTTCTCTATCCTGTCCCTTTTTATAGCCCCACTAAATATATCAACTAAAGTCATCGTCATTGTGTCACCATTCCTAAATGTTGCACATATTTAAAATGCCCTTTTGATCGTCTCAGGCTTTTTGTCATAAATCTAATTGCAGAAACGATGGGAAAAAGGGAGAGAAAAAAAAATATTACATAAATATTACAAAATGGAAAGACCATAAGATGTTTCCCTCTTCCCCTGGGGCATCAAGTCTTTTGTAATGTAAACGAAACAAGGACGAGCTTCCTTGCTCCTGGGCTTGGGCTGACAAAATGCTTCTGTTAATCCCTCTATCCAAGGAGAGAAAGAGAGAAAGCCTTCATTCAATATGGAGCAGGAGTCTTGCTTTCAGAAACCTTAGCCCCTCTTTAGTGCTACACTTCCTGATGAAAAGAATCAGAGGGTTCTGAAACCAGAGGGTCGATGATCTTACTCTTCGGTGGCAGAGCTGGGCAGGCACTTTGTGTAATTCATCAGGTGCATGCCATCGCCCGATGACATCATTGCCCTTTGTCATGTGACCTGACATTCCAATTTGTTTTTATGCATTTTATGTTTGCGTTGAAAGGAAAATCCTGGAAGGCAGGGCTGAGTTTGTCACATTAATCAATGTGTTTCTTGTTTTTTTAAATAGCTTTCCTGTAAGGACTCCAAATCCGAATCCAGTTGCAGGAAAAAGGGTAAAATACTGGTAAATACGGCAATGCAGAAAATCCAAGACTTGTTACACAAAGGGCTAAGCAAAGGTTGAAATCGGTAGGCATAAACACTTGGAATTGTTACCATGGAAAGTAAACAGACTGAACTAGTGACAGGTGTTAACAATAATCGGTTAACAAGGTTCTAATCAACTTAATTAACATGGTGCACATGAAACAATTAGGGAAGACAAAACTAAAACTCTTGGGGTTTGGCGACCTGTGGAGACGGCCTGGGGAAGTATCAGGAGAGGGCATGGCAGTACTTATGGATAATTTCTGTTAATTTGGAAAGTGAAAGTGAAATTGGAAAGCAGTTCTGTGTTCATTGCTATGGCGTACTCGGACAACAGGTGATGATGCTGAAGCAGACATTTTCACAAGTCAAGCGAGCCTGAAGCGAGAGATCCCCAGCAGATTGATCTGCTCCAGCTCATTAATTCATGGCACACACACCTGTAACTGGGACTCCCTGCTGGCATACTCTAAGTTGCAGAGTCAGTTTCCTGGGAAACTCACACCCAGGGGATTTGCTCACCCCTTATTCCATGAGGAGCTCCCGGCGAGCGGCCTGGTCAGAAGGACCTGAGACAGGGAGCGTACTGCTTGGCATCGAGCTTGCACAAGTACTCCTTCCCTCCACTCCCACATGATTGTCACTCCGCCGTTCCTGCAGGGGGTCACCCGAGGGGATGACAAACCATTCTGAAATTATACTGTGTACACAGCAACTGCAATAACACATCAGCTGTGCTAAATCGCTCGCTGCTGCTGCATCAGCTATAAGGCCCTCATCAATCACAGGGGCACAGCAGTATCTGATCTCCAGAGTGACAGCTCTGGAGGTTTCAGGAGCATCGAGGAGCCAGAGACAGGGGCTTCGTCTTGCTAAAACAACATTTCAGTTGAGGACTGCAGGCCTTCCTTTGATGGGGCAAGGTTCCGCACAAGCCTGTCCCCTCCGAGCACATGGCCTGATCATGCCTTTTCCGTCAACACTGGAAACCGCAGTCCCAGTGTGAGGCCCGTGACAGATCCCTTTGTGTTGAAGCAGGCTGAGCTCACGTTTCGCTTTGACATTGCTGTGTGTGCTCCAGCGGGAGTGGTATAGCAGTGGATCAAAGGCATGCAGATCCTTAGGAGGGCCTTTGATCGGTACAAGGAGTGACGGGACAAAAGCACAAGGCTCCTTTACCTTGACCTTTATGTGTGCGCATGTGGCACTGCCATGGAAAAAGCTGTCGCTCAGGGGGGCTCGTGTGCCCAGCTGCAGAGGAGGTGTTGCCAGTTAGCAGCTCCCCACGGGCACACGCTAGCATCCAGCACTGGCTTCAGTCACATCAGGGGCGATTGCAAATGTAAGTGGCTCAGTGGCAGGGGGATGGGTTAATGACAGAATGAAAGATGGTTAAAGAAATGTTGAGTTAGTATCACAACTGTGGTGCCATTGAATAGAAATATTAACCATCCCTAATGGCTTATATTCCCAAGAGCACATAATGTCATTTGACCGCAATCCAATCAAATTTGGTGGTCATGTCAGTTTGGCCTATTTTTTATTCTAAGCCATTGACCCACTGCAGAACCGCAGAACCACTACTATGGAAGACTGATGGTTAATATTTCTATTCCAGTGAACCTTATTTCTATTCCAGTTATGATAATAACACAACATTCCTTTTCAAATATGTTCAAGTATGTAGCTATCACTGATTGGTGAGTATGCACAGGCCAGTCACAATCACCAGTTGGCGATGGAGGGCTCGGCTCCGGAAGCCACCCTCAGCGCTCTCGTTACAAAGCCAGGGTGCTGTGCATCCACAGGATTTATCTGCGACTGAGGCCCGTTGCAGACGAACCGCGATCCTGACTGGTGTGAGCTCTATGTCTGCTACACATGGTATGCTAGCGTGTTCACTGGGATGCACACATAACGGCTGCGATGCTGGCTCCAGGAATCAACCAAAGTGCCGTCTGGATTGAGCTAAGTAGGGTACA
>JAOYSI010006243.1:0-39594 GCA_025775065.1 Hiodon alosoides | reverse complement strand
AAGAGCTGTGACTTCCACCCCACTGAAACCCTTCTTTTGGGATGAATTGGAACGCCGACTATGAGCCAGGCCTAATCGACTAACATCTGTGCACGACCTAACTGATGCTCTTATGGTTGAATGGAAGCAAGTCCCTGCAGCAATGTTCTAAAATCAAGTGGAACACCTTCCCAGAGGAGTGGAGGCTGTTACAGTCGAAAGGGGGGGCGGGGTGTAACTCCATATTAATGCCCATGATTTTGGAATGCTCGACGAGCAGGTATCCACATACTTTTGGTCATGTAATGTATGATTTTCTCTCTATTTATATATTTAGCTTGGATTGTGGGGTTTTATTAATAGCCCCTCTCCTTCTAAAACGTAATTTATGTGCTCTTTATGAATGCTGAATAAAACTGAGCTGTTAAGTGTCCATTTGAGGTCTTTTTACTTAATACTGCTTTTAAATTGTTCCTCCAAAATACTTTAAATTACATGTGGCGCTACCTTTTGAATTTTAACGTTTGTAATGTTCAAATGGCTGACATTGGCAGGATGGCAAGAGTGCACTGTGAAGACACAATCCTGCCATTTTTGATTTATTTACCCCAGCATACTTGACCACTCTTATCCTATTCAGTTTCTTGATAGACGACAGCCTGCACCTACTCAACACAGAGAAGGCTGGAGTCAAGCTGGAGTAGGACCTAGCCCAAGCCACAATCCCCACCTCTTCCTACACACTGACCACAGCAGCAACAGATAGGGGTGGGACTCAGTCTCCGTCATAACCTGCACATTTTTTTTTTTTTTTGCTGTGTAAAATTCTTAAGGTGTATATTATTATTTTCTTTGTATGGGAAAATTGTATTTTTCTTTTTTTTAAAGATTAATTTTTATTATGACTTGATCAAACTCAGCATTCACTAAGCTTTGCCTTGTAGAGAGATGACTCTCAGAGCACCAGTTAGCCACACTGTGTTGGAAAACCGAGAAAAACTTGAGACAAATTAATTACACAGCACCACCTTCCCAATCTAATTACACTTTCAAATTCCACTTCTAAATTCAACCAAACAACTGGGGTGGATTTGTAATCCTTAAAGCTAGTGGATGCCTGGATAAGTTTCAACTAAGAGTAGCATTAGATTTATGTGTTTTAGGGACCAGGATTTCACAAACCAAGAGATAGAACTCAAGTAATATTACTAAAATCAACCAGTAGATGGCGCCTCTTTCTCTTCTGCCCACTGTCTTTCTTAAGGTGCCTTTGAAGCCTAGTGAGGGTTAGATTACTTTTGTCAGTGGTATGGGATTAGTTGAAGCACATGGGCTGACTGGGGCTTCTGGTGATCCACTTTCTTTGCTTGAATTCCCTTGCTAACTTATTTTTAATTCCTTAGCGATGATCGTTTCAATTAGATCACTTTAGTTGACATTTATTAATTTAATAATAATGGCCGTGTGTGCCCTATATAACAGTTGGCTCTATATATTATTTCCACTAGACAGGGTGGGCGATTTTGCCAAATTTTTCGTTGTCCTTGTTCACTTGGACTGCCTTTTTGTTTTCTCAAGAAAAAAGAGACGCTTAAAGGACAATTTTGGTGTGACTGAGCACAAGTGAACAGAGGAAAAGAACCCCTGGAAGGAAAGCAAATAAAATGAGAAAGAACAAGAGTATATTATTAAATTGAGGGAAATGGCTGAAATGGATAACATAATCAGGAAAGAAGAGAAAAATAACAAATGCTACATAAACAAGGTATGCGTGTGTTTGTATGTATTTGGGGATATCTGTCTTTGAGTGCGTATCTCAGCCTTACATTGCAACAAACATTTTCTCAAATGTGAATATCTAATAAGGGATGTACCCATTTTAATTTTCTTGCTAGGTTTTATTTATATTAATGTTATGATGAAGTGCCATGGTTTTTCTGCCTTTTAAGTTGTATTTCAAGATAGTTTTGAATGGAGTATACTATAAACCAAAACTACACAAACACGAATACCGCTGCTTACCCCATGTTTTTCATAGAGTTTGTGTGCTTGAATGTGAGCAATATGTCTGATGAGCTTTGGATGGTATGAAATTAAAGGGGCTGTTTGTTTAATTATGAACGATACAGAGCATGAACTTATGTTGGTTGATCAGTTCTTCTGGTGAAGTGGCTAATGTGAGCTGACATTCTATTGACACTTTAAAGGTAACTACGATCATGTGTATCATTACTTTGCGTGACAGAGTTTATCAGCGGCAAAAGGGCTTGATGGCCATGGGTAAATATAGCCCCTCCAACGAACCAAGAAAGTGGTGGAGGGGAAGAGTGGTACAGTGCAAGGCTCAAATAGTTTATTTATGTTCAGGCAGTGTTCTTTTCTTGTGTTGACCCTCCTGCATGCTGTTGAATCTTTCAAACCTTAAAAATAACCTCACAGGCTGGCCATTTTGTTGGGTGTCAGTCTTGCGGGAGACTTATAATTAAATATCAGTTGTAAAGCTTTGAGGGTAATGTCATACTGACTAGGTCACGCAGTGAGAAGTACACCAAATACAAATGTATTTATTTATTTTTAAAGTTGCTTGATATTGGCACCAATGGATGAGTATACGTCTCGGGCACCATATTAATCTCAGTGGTTGCTTTTTCTTTTCCCATCACAACCAGCCAGCATGGTCTGAGACTTGGCTTGGTGGTGTCCCCTGCCTGCTGCCCTGTGCACTGTAATTCTTCTTGCAAAATGAATTTTTCTTGTCTGACCCTATGCGGTTGTTATTTAAAGCTTTGAAAATTCAGTAAATAAATAGTCTTGTTATTATGAAAGTTATTTTCTCTCATGTATTATTCATGAAGTTCACCCTGATGCCTTGTTTTTCCTATAGTTCCACACTACTTGGCCTTGATACTTGATTTCACACAGTTAGCGGATGGGGGAGGGATCTCATTTGGAAATCATTTACCAAGTCTGTTTTAACACTGCTCCTGATCCATACTAACCATGCTCACATCAAATCTGGGTTGCACTGAGAAATATCATATTAGGCACAAGGATCAAAACTCAAGTAAGTCAAAAAATATGACTAGTCTTTACAGATATCCAGCTCAATACCTGTGCTTGTTGGCCCAAGTATATTATTCTGGGTATTTTCAGCTGTTATTTTGCTAATTTATTTAGTTGTTAAGTAGCTGGAGACTGCAAACTGCATCAGAACATACAGGTTTGATGCACCTTATGAAATTCAAAATGATTACTGGTATTTTTCTTTCAAAGTGAATTTCTGTAATATATAAATGTAAAGCTTATTAACCTGTGCCCTTTGAAAGATTTTTTTGTGAGACAAATAGTCACCTAATTGGAGGCTACAAGTACAATGCCTGCTTACAGTTGGTTACTAGGTTTAAAAAGACAGTCGAGCAGTCACACATGTAGTATCCAGGACTGCCTTCCCTGCCTTACAGTATTACACCGACTCCGCCATGATCCAGTTTTTTCATCTCCCGCCTTCATATCTTGAATACAGAAAATTCTAACATAATTATAACTATATTTTGATCATTCTTATATTGTGCAGTATCACTAATTTTCTGCCACAGATTTTTCGATTTTTAAAATGGAAATATACAAACGCTGTGTTAAAAATGGTGATGAAATATTTAAATATTTTTAATCTCTTTTTTAAAAATTATTTAAATTTACACTACAAGCAACATGTGTCCTTGTTTCAACAGGGTAAAAAAGGAAAGAGAAAATATTTTTATGGGAATTTCAACCACCACCATGGTAAATGCCTGGTAACTCTTCACAAAATAGGGGGTTATGGTTTAAACTCCGGTAGCTAACAAAATAAAACTGAGACATCTGGTGGAGTTGGAGAAATTCTTAAAGGAAGAATGGTTTAAAATCCTTATGGAAATATGTCACAACCCGTACATTACAGGAGGTGTCTCTTTGTTGTGATCAAAAGGTGGATGTACTAAGTACTTAATGAATGCATGTAAAATTTATCACAATTATTATCACATTCACACATTCTATATGTTGCTCTTTTCTGAATTGTTTGTTTTACAATGATAATTGTTTTAAGTTTTTTTTTTGAACAATCTTGTTTCTGGTAAAATTTTATCAAGGCTGTAAATTAATAAGGAGAGCACCGTATGTCAATATTAAGCTGAATAATTAATATCGACGTCCACAGACACTGCTAAGTATTTAATAGTCCCACCTCCTCCAAAAGAATCCCCGAATGATCATAAAACTGAATGTCACATACATAGATAAATAACTCTTATGAATAAGTAATTAATATTTGGGTTTAAATATGTACAATATTGAAAGTACGGTATTTGTGTCTGCAGTATGAACCACTTTCTGACGGGAATGTGGAGGGCTGAAAGTCAATCGGTCACCACTGAGTGTGCCACTCCCCACCCAGGCCTTCGACGGGAGCGCGCTTCACGTTATGTTAGCGACCCGCAGTCAAATCTGAGGCATTGAATCCCTGGGAGGAAGTTGTCAGAAATCCCATCTAAAATCCAGACAAGTGAACTATTTAAACAAACTTGCTATACTGCTTTTCTTGGTTCCAGAAAACCGTTTAGTATGGAATAGTGGTATGTGTGGCGTAATCTATGGAGGCGGCCAGAACTTTGCTGTTGCTCGGGGTCGTGCTGCTTAAAGTTGAGAGTGCACTGGGAAGAGAAGGTGAGTCAAATTGAAACAGTCTCTTTTAGGAAAAACAAGAAGAATTATAAAAAAGAAAAACGTCGTCCCGGTAAACAACATTTGTGAATATATCCTCATATGAGAGATGTGGAGTTTCAGCTTTGATTTTAATCGCGTATTTGTGAAAATAGTCTGCGTTCCAGTACACGTTATGCCTGCCCCTTTCACATGTTTTCGTAAAGTTTTCTCTAAAATTACTATTTAAGTGATTTATAAGCAGTGTACACAATTGATGGGAAATTTAGCTACACGTGACTGTAACGGAGAAATTCTAAAATGAATCCAATGTATGTCTAAATGTTGAGGAGGATCAAAATGGAAATTGCACAATACAACTGTGCTAATACAACTAATAATTTAAACCTGTTTTGCAGCTTTCGTTGACAACAGCATAAAGCTAAACCTTCGTATACGTTACTACGAGAATAGCTCTAATTGTAAACCAAATGATATCGGCGTGAAATTGTATTCAGCTGAACCAGAATTTAAGTTGCTGCTAGGTGCTGTATATACTATTTGTATCGAGAGAGATAAATAAATTGTTATATCAATAATAAAAGTAGGGATTCTGAAAATTAGGAAATCGGAAAAATTGAAAGGTATTGCCAGTTATTTCAATTTATAAACGGGTTTGGGCTCTGGTTTAATAAAATGTGTATATATAAGAGATTAAAATAACTATCGTGTTGTATGTACTGTATATACAAATTATGCTGAAACACACATACCAGTAAATATCAGTTTAATCATTACAGACACTCCCTTGGCACATAAACTACCCTTTATCGCGTATAATCGTATTATAAATATTAGGCTACCCTTTTCAGTGTTGGGAAAGAATGTCTTCTCTCCTGCTATGGATTTCATGTACCTCGGTCATATGTATGCATTTCTTACTCATTACTTAACTGACAGTATTGTTCTTGAGAATATGCATTTCCCCGGGGAGTTCAGTGGGATTTTAATATATATTAGACGATTCTAGTTAAATACTACCGATAGTATACTTTAATTACTACATTAAATATAAAAAGAATAAAAATAAAAAGAAATACAGTATAGCCTAAAATATTACTAGAAGTGGCCCTTAAAGTGGTAAAATATTTAAAGCGGAAAAAGCACACTAACTTTCGTTTTTCATGTCTTTTTTATCTTTCCCCCTTTAACGTTCATTACGCTGTTTCCTGCATAATTGTACCAAGAGGAATAATTAATTGCTTCGAACACACTTGCAGGAGTCCCTCTAAATGTGAATTGATGAAGGAGTTCCAATGGAAAAGACAGAATGAAGGAAAAAAGTTACATTTGTCCTATTATTAGGTGGTAGGATGTCTGGCCCACTGTTAGGAGTAAAACATGCTGTGCAGCAGGGCATCAGAACAGCAAGCATGCTGCTAACTGAAACACATTTTGTTTTTATGATTGTAATTGTGTGGCTAATTAAGGAACACAGTGAAGTTGTTACTTTTGTTTGTGTGTAATATTGGTGAATATAGAATATAAGAGAATAGTTGGAGTAATGTAATACTAGCATTTTAATTCCAGAGCATTGCCTACCAAGTTGTATTAGGCAAACATTTCAAAGGTCAACAGATGAAGCTCGGTTTGTAACTGTACTATGGCTCTTATCACCCAATGGCATACACCTGGGAAAATCATAACAATCTTAGCTTATGGGGGAGTAATGGCTTTTTTGTGTTTATTGTTGTTTGTATCTGTGCATGTACTTAATCACTGGTGAAGATCCTGTTTGTCCAGTCAGTTGAGCAATACTTTATTTAGTGAGAGAATGAAGAGTCTGTTTGCAGGATGAGAC
Source organism: Hiodon alosoides (assembly GCA_025775065.1). Classification (NCBI taxonomy): domain Eukaryota; kingdom Metazoa; phylum Chordata; class Actinopteri; order Hiodontiformes; family Hiodontidae; genus Hiodon; species Hiodon alosoides. The sequence continues at coordinate 33,074 of JAOYSI010006243.1, read as the reverse complement.
GACGCAGTGTCGAGTGCTTGGGAGTATGTGTATGGGGCCCTGAAGAGGTGTGTACTAGGAAAGGTTGGAGGCAGGGTTTGGCGGAATTGGAGATTGTTGGGGCAGTGAGTGTTTTTATGTTAGCATAAGGAACTCCCACCGATAGCAAATCAACACCAGAACTAGCTGGCAATCTAGTTTAAATAGTCAATTTCAACCTGGGCAGCTGCAATTTGCAAATCATAGATGTTGTGTAAGGGAATTCACATTTTGTACAAAACCAAGTGAGTGAGCAGATTCTTGTTGACTTCACTTGTCGTAGACGGAGCCAATGTGACCCAGCCCTTGTTCAGGTCAAAAGAAACTTTCCATCTTGTCAGAATGTAATTTATGTGCAACTACAGATATAGGTCTTTTCATATACACTCCCTAATTTAATTAAAAGGGGGTAAGCTAGTGTCAGGTGTAAGCTATGCCATCGTTTTTTCATGAAGGAAATGCACCCTGCTCTTAAAACCTAAATGTTTTTTTCATAAACTAGTATATTTAATTTAAAAAAAAAACTATTAGTATTTTAAAACCCAGGGGCCTTTACTTTTTCCAACAACACTTAAGGTGAAGTCAGAGCAACAGAGATATCTAAAGTTGTGAGTATGTGGTGAGCAAGGAGATGGAATGAAACGCTGTGGAACAACAGTATAGAAACCGTAGTGTTGTGTTGGGGAACCCCCCAACTTACTGAGTACTAGAGAGGTTGCTAGGTTACAGTGAGCTGCGATTCTGGCTGTTGCACATTAGCATGCTTGTCTGTGTGCGCATATGGATGTTAACGGTGGCACTGAGACACACATAACACCAGTACTTGTGCGTGTTTAAGAAAAAGAGAGGGAGAGGAATAATGCCAGAGGAAAGAAAAGCTGGTTGGGCACAATAGACAAAACACATGCACACAGAAATTCCTCAGCGAGTTACTGAGAGGAAAAAAAAGAGTGGGAAGGCGTAAAGAGAGGAAGAGACGGGGAGAAGGGGCGCTTGTGTACAGCTTTTATCTACCATTTTACCACACAAACACAAACAACTAAAACTAGAATAAAAACCCTTTGAGGGGATGAAACCCAGCTTGACAAAAACTCTCAAACATTCTCTTTGGAAAGCTCTGCTCTCTTTTAAAAAGTATTTTAATAACTCACATCTGAGTATGATCTCATCTGGTAAACCACACTCAGGTGCTGGAACTGAGGTCCTGTCTGTGGGTGTGGCAGCATAGGCTGCCTGTCAGTCTGGGCCTGCCACTGGGTGTGTCTCCCAGGGCAGTCTGTGGACGTGTCTCCCGGCTGGGTGCCACTTAATTAGTTATCTTCATCAAGTTGTTCAAGTTTCTTAAAAAAAAAAATAGTTTTAAGAGTTTACTTGATCAGCCCTGCAGCAATGTTACACGCATGTATGTACAAACACATTACAGATTGAGTGATTTTTTTATACACTTGTTTTCTATTTTCTGTTTTTATATCGTACATTTTCACAATAAAAAGTGATAAGTTGAACAACATGTCATTCAGCAAGTCAATAAATAAATCAGTTAAACAATCCACTTGCCCTGCAGTGGACTGGCATACCATCCTGGCATACCACCCTACCTTGTGTCACCTAGGTTAGGTTCTGGCACGTGGGATTTAGCGGTTCCCGAAAATGAATGTGAATATTCCATCAAGTACAATTCAAGTTCCTAAAATGCAAGTGTTGACACCTGTTTTAATGAAACTTTTGATAGAGGCTGTCTTTGATTACCTGGACAGACAGAAGCAAGGCAGACAGCCAAAGTCTGTAGAAGTACTGTGGCAAGTTCTCTAAGATGCTTAGAACAACCTACCTGTCGATTGTCTAACAAAACTGCACAACAGTGTACCTAAGAGAATTGATTCAGTTCATGTGCCTAAGACTTTTGCACAGTACTATAATTTAAGAAAAACATGAAACCAATAGGGAATTGGTTTAAATCACATTAGTGGTAGTTATTGGCTCCTTAGTAGCTATTTTTGTTGGAAATCTCTTTTAAGCTAACATGCTGCCTTTTGCCCTGTCCCAGTATGCCTTGGCACAGATATGAAGCTGGCACTACCATCAAGCCTGGAGAACCACTATGAAACATTGCGGATGCTCTACACTGGATGTCAGGTGGTTCATGGTAATCTTGAGATAACCCACTTACATGGGGCTCCAGACCTCAGTTTTCTCCAGGTAAGAGCAAACAATGTGTTTTTGACTGAATCAATTATTACGTACAATTATTATTTCTTACTGCTTCCCTCTTTCAAATTAGCTCCTTCTTGGTCTCCACCTTGGTCCTAATGTTTTCTCAACTATTTCACATTTCTGTAACTTTGATATTCTTTTTTTCTATCACTCATTATAACTCTAACAATTTTTACAATGTGGCATAGGGAATCAGTTCATCTCAGCCTATTTACATTCTTCTGTGTCTGAATTACATCCTATTTCTGTGTAGGAAATTGTGGAGGTGCAGGGTTACGTCTTGGTTGCCCATGTGTCAGTGAGCTTGGTGCCTCTGGACAACTTGCGCATCATCAGGGGCAGTCAGCTGTACCTCTCAAGGTACGCCTTGGCGGTGCTGAACAACTCAGCGGATAGCCAATGGGGCCAGGTGACTGCTGGTCTGAGGGAGCTCCGTATGAGGAGTCTAACTGGTGAGTGGAGGGGTAAGGGTATGGGAGAAGGATAAATAACTTTTTAAGACAGGGAAGTGCTAGTTGGTAGGAGGGAAAGAGATGACTGAAAACTATAAGAAAAGACACGAGAACCAGATGATGAATAGGCGCATGACTGGTTGCAACATGAAGCTAAGAATTCAGCACTGACAGTACAGATAAAGAGCCTATCTGATGCTTGTGCATTAATGGCTATACAGAAGAGAGGTCAGCATCAGTCTGAATCCCTTACAGAAATCCTTCTTGGTGGAGTGTACGTTTGGGGGAATCCCCAGCTGTGCTTTCCTAAGCCCCGACTGATCCAGTGGAATGACACATTTGATAAGCAGAACATCCAGAACCACCTTCAGCTGCAGGAACAGCCATCGCACTGTAAGTGTCCACAGGCCTAGCCTTGCACCTTGAGATGCTTTCAGTGTCGATACAGTGGTGATGATTACCATGACTATTATTTCCATGACTACCAGTATGCATTCTGTGCATATAAGTCCAGTAGGTCAGTTCCCCCTAACTAACTGGTTGTCTCTCTCTTTTTTCTTTTCTTTTTTTTAAAATAAGGTCCAAAGTGCTCCCCTTCATGTGGGTCACGGGGCTGCTGGGGTGAGACAGAACAGGATTGTCAGACCTGTAAGTCACTTTTCTTCTCTTTTTTTAATCCATATTGGCCTCTGACCTATGACACAGCCCTCAGCAGAATTCTTTTGATCAGATATTTAAAATTGACTAATGTTGAAGATTTGTAGCCACCCCTGCGGGCTGTAAGTGGCCGAAAAAAAGAGTTTGACTAATTGACTCTCGGGGGATTGTTGATATGTCTCTCTGATTGCAGTGACCCATGTTCAGTGTGCATCCGGGTGTCTCCGCTGTAAGGGTAACCAGCCTAATGACTGCTGCCACAAGCAGTGTGCTGCAGGCTGTACCGGGCCAAAGGACACGGATTGCCTAGTGAGAACAACTGAGCTGGAATGTGCTCCTGATTGCACGCAAACACTCATACAAACATTGTACACATTGTTAATCTTTTTGTTCTTTGGTTAAGGAAATACTTTTTTCAGTTGGACAAACCTGCTTTTCAATGAAAGCATCTTCTTTTTTAAATTCCAATTAGGCATGTCGTCACTTTAATGACAGTGGGACTTGTAGGGACAACTGCCCACCCCCCAACATCTATGATCCTGTGACCTTCCAGTCCAAACCCAACAAGAACAAAAAGTTCAGCTTTGGCGCCTCATGTGTGAAAGATTGCCCATGTAAGTCTGCCCATCCTTTTCTACTGTTGTGTCCTGGTGTTTCTCCAAACTGTGTCTGTTCCCCACGTGTGTGAATGTTGCTTCCATTACAAACAATGGTGAAAAGAGATCTATTCATTGTAACAGTCTCAAACTCACTGTCATCTGTCTTCTGGCATCTTTTTTTCCTTCCAATTTTTTTAACCATAATTTAGTTTTCTGAATCCTTTCTTTCCCTTTGTAGATAACTACCTGGCTATGGAAGTGGCCTGCACCATGGTGTGTCCGAAAGCCAACCAAGAAGTTATTGTCCCTCAACCCAATGGCCGTGAGATCCAGATGTGCGAAAAGTGTGACGGGGAGTGTCCCACAGGTGTGGCTTTTAATAGCATCATTGCCTCCTTACATGTGTGCGTACCACATGACAATTTTTGTCTGTTTCTTTCTAAATCTGTCTTTCTGTATTGCAGTGTGCTACGGGCTAGGCATGGGCAGCCTGCAGGGTGTTCTCACAGTCAACTCCTCCAATGTTGCACTCTTCTCTGGCTGCAAGAAGATCTTTGGTAGTCTGGCCTTCCTCTCTCATACCTTTACCGGGTAAGGTCTCCTCTGCTCCCTCCACCGCCACGATCACCTCAACCTCCGGCGTTGATATCCGTGACTAAGTGTATCTCACAGGTTGCTTTATGTTTTTGTCAACAGTGACAGTAAAGGAGTAGAAATAGGTCAGAACTAAATTTAACCCATTGGTATTGGTACATGGCCATTAATAAATACAAAATCGCCACTCCGCCGTTGGTTTTTGAGACCCCAAGTCAACTTGCATGTTTAAATCTTATTTAATTAAGGATATCTTATATATGTATTATTCCTTAATATATTTAAAATTGTAAACTGATTATTCCCATGAAGTTCTCGTGCCCTTATAGTATTATAATTAATCAAACCTGGTGAGTAACCTTTGATATGACTTAATTCATTTCTTTAAGTCGGAAGTGAGTGAGATGTAAACTTGCTAGATGCAATTTCTGGGGTTAGGATAGACGCAGTGATATCTTTGTTTTTTTGTTTTTTTTAAGGATGCATCTGACATTACTTCTTCTTTCCAAATTTAAGGCACTGACATCTGACATGAATTCTTTTCCACAGAGACCTAGTCACTAACACCTCTGCCCTGGAACCCAGTCAGCTCAGCGTGTTTAAAGACTTGAAGGAAATCACAGGTACTTCACAGAATGTTGCAGCATGTTCATTGCAGCTGGTCAAGTTTTCTGAGTCTGTTATTTCAATGTGGCATGCAGCCGGGACCCACGCCCTTAAGCCTGGGGAAAATCCCCAAAAGGGGATGGGGGACAGCCAAGCTGGGTGGGACACGCCCCCATGAAGGAGATTACGCACCTGAGTGTGGTTCCACTGACATTTCTTAAAAAGGGAGAAGGGGTAGACTGGAAAAGTTGATGGCTGCTGGCAGCTTGGGTTTAATGGTTCATTGTTTAGTTCTGAAGCTAATAAGCTATTTATTTTGGGGTACCCGGAAGAGGGTGTTATGAGGAGTAAAAGGCATCCAGAAAAGCCCAATCTCCCTGTCTCTGCCCACCCCCGGACAGGGAACGTCCAGTGGTAGGGGCTTTAACTGTTTTTAATGTGTGTCTTGTCTGCCTGGGTCAGGGTATTTGTACATAGAATCTTGGCCAAAGAACTGGACTGACCTTGGTGTGTTTGAGAACTTGGAGGTAATCCGAGGAAGAATTCTTTACAGGTGAGAGACTGTTTGGGTGGTCCTACGGGCTATAAAATCTAATTCTCGTAACTCTCCTCACCTGCTCAAGTCTTGTCTGTCTTTCTCTTTCCAAATCTGCTTCCGTCTCCCAACCCCTTGCCACAGGGGCGTGTTCTCTCTGGGTGTGCAGTCGCTGCAGATCAAGTCCCTTGGACTGCGCTCTCTGAGGAGTGTCAGCGGAGGCCTGGTTCTGGTGCATAACAACCCTCAGCTCTGCTATATCGCTGATTTGCCTTGGGACGCGCTGCTGCGCCCTGCTCAGGGGCCACAGCTGATTAGCACCGCTAACCGTAGTCCAGAGGATTGTGGTAAGGTCCCACTTTTTATATGTCTGTGTATGTGCATTCGTGCGTGTTTCGGTTTCTGCACATTGCGTCTGCACCTTGTGTCTACTACGTGTGTGTGTGTGTAGGGGAATGGGAGATTACACCTAGCTTACCTTGTGTCTACTAAGTGTTTGTGTAGGGGAATGGGAGATTACACCTAGCTTACCTTGTGTCTACTAAGTGTGTGTGTGTGTAGGGGAATGGGAGATTACACCTAGCTTACCTTGTGTCTACTAAGTGTGTGTGTAGGGGAATGGGAGATTACACCTAGCTTACCTTCTGTCTACTAAGTGTGTGTGTGTAGGGGAATGGGAGATTACACCTAGCTGTCCCCCTTTTGACCCCTGTGCGACACTGATATTCCCCACAGACGCAGATGGACATGTATGTCATCCACTGTGTGTGAACAGCAGCTGCTGGGGGCCCGGTCCAAGCCAGTGTGTGACCTGTCTGAAGTACCAGCGAGGGTCTGAGTGTGTGGAAGAATGCAATGTCCTGCTGGGGTGAGAGGGCCTGAGAAGATCAGGGTTAAGAGATAGAGAGGGGGGTTGTTCTGTTCAGACATATCATGTACTGTAATCTTTTTACAGTGAGAAATGTACATACTAAATTTAAACTGCATATAAAGTAATGTATGGTAGATGAATAGTCAGCGATGGCAGTGCCTGTACTAAGCAGCCGGATACACTTGTTTCCTGCCTAGGGATGAACGTGAGTACATCAATGGGTCTCGCTGTGTCCGCTGTCACCCCGAGTGTCGCCCGATGAATGGCTCTGCATCCTGCTATGGTCAGGTAAGAACTGCAAGTAAACTCTTGAAACACTTTTAGGTGGCTCTGTAGTGAATGCTTATTCCTTTAGGTTTTGGTTGTTATGCATCTACCCCAGACGATAGCATGTTGATTCCTTATTCTTTTCAACACTTCAAGAATAGGTGGTGTAAAACACCCAGTGCTGTTAAACCCCCAGGTAGTAACTAGTGCTTCTTTCTGGTTTTCCAGGGAGCACACCAGTGCCAGGAGTGCCTTAATTTTCAGGATGGGGAGATGTGTGTGCCTCACTGCCCCAACGGAGTGAAGGAGGAGCAACACACCATTTGGAAGTACAGCAACGAAACAGGGCACTGTCTGTCCTGTGGTGTTAACTGCACGCTAATGTGAGTCCAGTGCTTCCCCTTGGGCCGTTGATATGTAAATTGAAATGTGAAGTTCGCAAAGAAATACGTCAATGCCATTTTCCTGAGATGGGTACAGGAACACACCGGTCACTAGGTTAGTTTCACTTGTTTTCCCTGTGAGGATTGTGATTGAAGATGCTCCTGGCTTTAATGGCACATTAAATGTACTGGGAGGTTAAGCTGCTGTGGCTTCCACTGCATTTCACCCGATGGCATGACTAGGAACCTTTGACCAAGTAACAAGTTGAAGGACATGTCAGTTACACTGATACCATACAAGAACACATACAGGAATTAAGACTGGTAGATGAACTCGAATGGACACGCTAAACAGTACCCTTGTATTAGGTGCACTTTGATGGACGAGAGAGGCTGCCCCATTAACCAGAAGGCAGGGTAAGCGTATGATTTATGCAGAAATATGCTGCTTTGAAACAGTGAGCAAAGTTCTTAATGACAATACTGTTGTGAATTATAGTGGTACTTATTGTGAATCTTTTTTTGTGAAATGTATTGCTCTCTGATGGTGTGAGTATGCCACTGATGTTTGCTTTTTCCTGATAGGCCTGGTACCACTATTGCGGTGGCTGTAGGTGGCGTGCTGCTCTTCCTGATCCTGGTTGCGCTACTGGTGTTCTATCTGCGTAGGCAGAGACACCTGAAGAGGAAGGAGACGATGAGGAGAATCTTGCAGGAGAATGAGGTTGGGAGAACAGGAAAGGGCAGCAGGAGAGGGTGGGATGGGGTATCTCTTTAAAGATGCCGACATTTAACAAAATTTTCAGCCTTGTAGCTAGGCTCTCATTGTACACTAGTTATTATTTATTGATTGAGAGAAAATGTAAAACTATCACTAAACTGTGATATTTTGAAACTGTAAAACAGACAAGGCAGTCATTCTGTGTTCCAGCAAGAGTTTGCTATGAAATTGTCCATGTAAAAAAACCTGCCTGTATAACTTCACTGTTCCTCTTGGAGGTTATGTCACAGCTGTAGTAGAAGATATCTATGGTGCATGTATGTTTAGTTTAAACAACATCTCCCATTGTTCCCTCTGCCCAGCTGGTAGAGCCACTGACCCCGAGTGGTGCCGTGCCTAACCAGGCTCAGATGCGCATCCTGAAGGAGACCGAGTTAAAGAAGGTCCGAGTGCTGGGTTCTGGAGCTTTTGGCACTGTATACAAGGTCAGTACTTAAAGGTTGTGCATATACACACACACACACACACACACACACACACACACACACACTCACAAATGCTTTCAGTGTTTTTTTCCCCCCATCCTAATGTCAGGGTGTGTGGGCTCCCGATGGGGAAAACGTGAAAATCCCAGTGGCCATTAAGGTGTTGCTGGAGAACACCTCACCGAAAGCCAATAAGGATATCCTGGATGTGAGTGTATTTCTGTATTAATATCTCATATGGTCAGTTTTTTACCTTAGTTCTTCTAGCATCCTGTATGTCGGTCATACTATCCAAATTGACCTAAGCCTGTGGCCTTGCCTCTTTCTGTATATGGCAGTCAATGTTAAGATGTTCATGTTCTCCTGTTCACATGACACAGTTAAGTTAAGTTAGTGTTTTAATGACAATTCCTGTCTCTAGGAGGCCTATGTTATGGCAGGGGTGGCTAGTCCATATGTCTGCCGACTGCTGGGGATCTGCCTGACCTCAACCGTGCAGTTGGTCACCCAACTTATGCCCTATGGCTGCCTGCTGGATTATGTGCGTGAGAACAAGGACCACATCGGTTCCCAGTTTCTGCTCAACTGGTGTGTGCAGATAGCCAAGGTGAGGCGAGTATCTTGTGAAATACTCAAGGTGAAATTCCTGTTGGTGTCTAAACTCTAGTGAGTTTTAGGTAAAGAAGAAGGAGATGCATGGGGGGCTTGTGTTTTTTTTTTATACAGGGGATGAGTTATCTTGAGGATGTGCGACTGGTTCATCGCGATCTAGCTGCCCGTAATGTCTTGGTTAAAAACCCCAACCATGTCAAGATAACTGACTTTGGCCTAGCACGCCTCCTGGATATCGATGAGACAGAGTACCACGCAGATGGGGGAAAGGTATGAGAACCTTTTTTTCCAAATGATGTTCTTTGTTTTTATTCATAGAACACTGATACAACTTCTCTTTCCACAAATGTATACTGGGAATTTAATAGAAAGGTACACATTACTTTCACTTTTGTGATTGCTGCCACTGTATTTTGTTAAATTTTAGTTTGTGGGTTTACTCTTGTTTGCAAAGAGGAGACTGCATTTCCTGAGTAATTCACATATTTGTTCTTGTTTCCATCACATTCTCTTCAAATGTCTGTACTTTTATATTTCCCGTGTATACATCATGCTCACGCTTTTGTGTTTCTTTCTGAGTACTTCTGTCTCTTCACAGTGCACTGTTATTATCCAGCAATTGCATTTAGTACAGTTATCCATTGGCACTGTAATATGCTTTATGTGTGTAGGTGCCCATTAAATGGATGGCTCTGGAGTCCATTCTGCACAGAAAGTTCACACATCAGAGTGATGTCTGGAGTTATGGTGAGGCACTTGGGACTGTATGCCAGAGCACTTGTTCACTGCTTCTGTGTGTGTGTGTCAGTGTCTTGAGTTAATGTAGACAAGTTATCACTGATATGAGCATGCTGTGTCCTCAGGGGTGACGGTGTGGGAGCTTATGACGTTCGGGGCCAAACCTTACGACTTAATTCCGGCCAGGGAGATCCCGCAGCTGCTGGAGGGGGGAGAGAGGCTTCCCCAGCCCAGTATCTGTACCATCGACGTTTATATGATCATGGTGAAGTGTAAGTTTGGGGCTTTTAATACCAATTAATGCCCTTGGTATCAGTAGCCACCCCCAGGTGTATATTTCACATATACCCCATGCTAATTCATGGAGAAATCAACTTGCAATCGGATGGGGACATATTTTATTATTAAGTGAAAAGTTACTCAATATGAGTTTTCAATCAAACTTAGTGTTCTGCCCTAACGCTGGCGCTAGAGAGTTGAGCTGTGGACAAACCAATGTTGCAATTTGGCATGTTATGGTGGAGCCAGCATAAACACAACTGTTAAATGGGTTAGCTTAAACTAGTAATTAACATATAGGTGTAGTAAGGGTGCAGTAACCAAATAACCAATCAGATCAACGCATGTTTTCCCCTTTAAGAAGTGTTGGGCGTTTGTGACATGACAAACTGCTCTCTTTTGAAATGGCACATTTTAGTTGTTGCTAGTTGTCCAGTTGCGCACTGCAGACAAATAGTACTACACTTTAAGAAAATCTAGTTAAACGAACAGCAGAGTTGCCGGTCAAAAACTGTATTTATTGTAGTGCTTCAAATGACCATTCTCAGCAGTAGTTTGGTGTAAATCAGATGGTAATTAAGAGGTAGCTGAAAAACACTACGGTCTGTGACCAATGCTCGCTAGCAGATGAGCCTCTACTTCAGTGGGCACTGAGGAGACTTTCAGATCTTCTGGATGTTTTTACTAGACTCTGCCTTCGATCTTCAGGCTGGATGATCGATCCGGACAGTCGGCCCAAGTTCCGTGAATTGGTGACAGAGTTCAGTAGCATGGCCAAAGACCCCCCGCGATATGTGGTGATCCAGGTATGTTTTTGTCTGGGTCGTTCACTCATTGTCCTCTAAGTATCTAAAAAATTAATCTTTATCTTTGTTCCAAAAATGTGCCCCCCCTCTATTCAAAGAATGATGACCAGATGAGTCTCTCAAGCCCGGTGGACAGCCAATTCTTTCGATTGCTGCTTGAAGAAGAGGGAGCCGACATGCGTGAACTCCTGGATGCTGAGGAGTACTTGGTGCCCCAACATCCATTTCTAAGAGCTCAAGGGGAGTCGGTCAGCAACGGGCCCTCAAGACACCACTCACATAAGGTCAGAACTTTAAATTTCTGTTAATTCTACGTACCTATAGTACGTAATGTTATCAAAAGGTTGACGTTTTAATGTGGCCTTCCTTTTACTAGAGCACAGAGCAGAGTCCAGATGCAGAGCTTCCATTTGGAGGGAGGAGCAGGCACACATCAGTCAGCACCCTTGGAAGGAGCCAGATTACAACCTTACCTTTGGGGGCCACTGGAAGCAATCCATGGGTGTCCCAATATCCCCCTTTAGCCCGTAGTGTATCTCGTCTCTCAGCGGATGGGCAGTCAGACTCGGTATTCCTGGAGAGAGGGATGGAAGATGGGGTCTCCCCCACCAGTCCGGGCCGCTACTGTGAGAACCCTACACTGGCCAATGGAGGGGGCAGCGACCTGGAGACAAATGGGCTAGCATTACCTCTCCCACATACCTTACCCCGCAGAGCGCATAAACAGCCAGGCAAGTCTGCTCTATACTGAAGTATAGTGTGTATATACACCAAAATTATTAGTGTTGTCTTGCACTGCATGTTGCAGCTTCTTGTAGTTAGACTGAGTAATGAATTACCAGGTTGTAGGGACTGAAAGGTTTGCGTTCTTCTCTTTGTCTCTTCTACACCAGAGTATGTAAACCAGGAGGTCCCGGATGGCAGAGTCAGATCTGTGGATCACGCCAACACCCTACCACGAAAGGCGTCAGGGGTCACCTGGCGCATCCAAAATGGCCTGGGGTCTGGGAATAGTGTGGAAAACCCAGAATATCATATTCCTTGTGGAAGCTCCTCCCCTGCATTTGACAACCCTTACTACCTGGATCTGGTGACAAAATCCAGAGCTGATGCGTGGAACGGAGGTGGTGGATTACCTTCTCCCCATTTGGGCAATGGCTTTGTTGCACCTACGGCTGAGAACCCAGAGTACCTAGGACTGGCAGACTCTTGGAGTAGGCAAGGAGAGCACACCTGATCACTTCAATCACAGAAGAGATGAGACGTAAAGTGAAACAGAACCGAGCACAAGTGCACTTTCAGTGCAGATAGCGATGGTAGCTTGGCCGGGGCTCACTTCACCTAGACTTTCATGCTCTTACTGAGGGTAATGAACAAATAGATACATGTTGGGGAAGTTCAGTTTTGAGTCGACATTTCGATTGTCACCACTGGTCACCATTTATACTTTATACATTGTCAGAATCCAGTTTTTTGTTTTAGAGACATTGAAATCTGCCTCTGCACTCACAGATTGAGAAACAATGGTGAAACAAAAGTCACTCACAAACTTAAAAGCATAGTAATGCCTGGAATACTTCCATAACCATGAGAAAAAAAGAAAAAAAAAATCAACCCTGAATTCCACTTGCTTGTAATCACGGTTAAGCGAAGAGTACTTTGCAAGGCCCATGGGTAAATCCATTGTAAATCCTCTGGATACAAGTTCAGTAACGTTGGGGTTCTTCCTTGTGCCATTCCCTGTGAGTTCTCTACCATCTTACACAATGTAGCATTTCCAGAATTAAGCACTAAAAGCACTAAAGCTATGCAAACCAGTTTTTTCCCCCCAAACGTGTCCTGGTATGAGCCTAGAAAGATGGCTAATTCTTAAAAATATGGGGCTGCTTGATAATTGAGCAGTCTAAGAGAAAAACTTATCAAAATAGCACTGGACTGTTCAGTCAATTACTGCAAAGTAGGAAATTGACTTGGTGTATCTTTTTATAAATGTCACTGGCAGTATAAAAGCAATATTGCTAACATTTTTGTGTTTTAAAGGTGAAAAATAGAATTGGTGTTCACTGAAATTAGATAAAACAATCATTGAAACCAATGTGGGGATTTTCTATGTTTGGCAAAATAGTGACTGTACTGGTGTTTAACATGCAGGCCGTCATGTCTACAACCTAATAGAGTTCAGAAAAGTCAAAGTCCAGTTTGTTTGCAGGAAAACTGGCTTTGAGAACCATCTGGCTGTTGCTGATACACGATGAAAGACCAACATTATGCATTAGTGGATAGATGAGAGGAAACTGTCTTAGTGTGCCATTAGTTATAAGCTCTTAAAATGGTAGCAACGGAAATAGTTGGTTCATGTCGGTTTAAGGTACTTGTTGAGGACTTGCTGAGTGAAACTCTGACAAGGAATTGTACATTAACTGAAAAAAGATGACTGGGGTATGGAAATTAAATGGAAAAAACAAGACAACAGATTTATATGTACTAAATGGCCTTCAAAACAACCCAGGCTTGTGATGATATCCAGGGTACACATTTGTTTAACTGGGGGATTTAACAGGGGGAACACAGTCTGAGATGAGATTGGGAGGTTTTTCACCAGAAATCTTTAATCAAGTATGACTTACTCTGCTTTTCAAGAACATTTCCTTAGTTATTGAATAATTGCCAGAAGCCACTATTGTTGGTCCAATGCGTTTTAAAAATGAAAAAAATAATTCATTGTGAAGCAGGAAAAACATGACTTTTAGGGTCTTTGGTTATCTCATTGATTAAATGCACTTGTTAATATTCAACTCCTCATTTTAAGAGTGTAATTGGCATTTAAATTGCTCGGCCAGTAAGCTGTTCAGCCAAATGAATGGAACTGTTGTTTACTATGGAACATCGGGGCCATATTAACAAAAACCTCACACAACGAACGAGAACAAGCTCAAAGCAGGTCTACACGTCTTCAAATTGTAAATACAAAACAAAGTCAAAGTGCGTTAAAACAGCATGGCATTTGCTTTGTTCAGAACTAGTTGAGCACAGTAATCTTGTCCAAAACATGGATCAAAATTATTTAACTATTTAATTTATTTTATTTAATTTAAGCATACGGATTGTGTCATTAGGGTTTATGTTAATATTGTTCGAGGGTTAATGTTGGTTTACTATCAATATAATACTACTGCACCACAATATTACGTAAAAAAAAAGAAGTTGGTTCTGATTGGTAAAGAGATTTTATTTGATTGCAGTCAGTGAAAACCAAAATGACTGTCAAATATAAATAGACACTGAATACTGAAGGGTAAGTGGACATTTTCAGCTAAAAAAACGTTTCACGCAAACTTGAATTTAAACAGACACAATGTTAAGATTAGTGTATTTTATTCAATTAAATGGGTACTGATATCCATGGTGTAAAAATAACATATTAATAATGTAAAATAAGTGAAATACTAAAACCTGTCCTGGTTTAGCCCTGAAATTCCTGACTTACGGAAGATAATTTTTGTTAATGCTTTACTTTATAAAATAAAAGCACATGATACTGATCTTACAAAACAGCATTTAAGTATCAACAACCAATAATAGCAGCCAAAAAGCCCCACAATTCCACATCCCATCCCACAAATGACCTGCACCATAAATAACAATACAGACTCTGTCACACAGTGAAATACCATAAGGTAGACCTACTCTAATGTACAGCTCTTTTTCAATCACCCCAGTGGCAATGGCATCCCTTGGGACTTCCGCTTGCTGCATCTTTATTATGACCCTGGATGGGCACAGTGCAGGCAGAACAGTAGTGGAGGGACTGGATACTAGTTGGGGGAGTACATCTCTAATTCTTAAAACGGGTAGTATAAGACAACATATAAGGAACATTGTGCACCTGAGCCAATTTAAAATGTAGCATCACTGTGATATGTGAGAGAGAGACATTGCCTGGGGTTCAACGCAATAGAGGAAAAACAAGAGAGGGGGCTATCAGGGGTTAGCTATGGTCAGAGGTCTGTCTCTCACCAGTTTCACATGGCTTTGACTTTGATCTGTTTCATCTTCATCTGCTTCTTCTCAATCTTCTTCTGCTCGCGACGCTGAGCCGCCTCCTGAGATGTGCGGAGTGAAAGAGGGACATATGGTTAGACAACTTATTTATATTAACACTGGCAAAGACAGATCTTTTATCCTGTTGTATATACACCAATACAGACATTCGTACTAGGGCAGGTATGCAAGCCATATAAAAGGTGTGTTACATACGTTAGCTCAGGTATGCCAGACCAATAAAGAGATATACCAGTCTGCCATAAAAGCCCATTTAAGTCTGACCTCCAGCCGACGCTGTCTTTCAGGGTCCTCTTCGCTCATGATCCTTTCCTTCTCCGCCCTTTTCTTCTCCTCACGGCGGGACTGTGCTGCCTCCTGCCTCTGGGCATGGGTCAGCTTCAGGAAGTTCTCCTCCACGCGGGCCCTGTTCTTTTCAGCTTTCTGCTTGCACTGGAGCCGGATGAAGGGAGCGGGTAAAGAAATAAAAATATAATACATCCGGACAAAAACCGGCAACGCGGCAGATGTGACAGAAAGAGTGCCAAACATTGAGGCAGACGGAGATGCAGAAAATGTAACACACCTCCCTGCTGAGGCGGAACTTCTTGACCTTGTCGATGCTATAAATAACCATATTCATGAGTGGCAGGAGGGCTTCCATGTCTTTGGGAGATGTGTTTCCCATCCCAGGCACTGTGAACAACCACATGGAAAACCACATGACTACTCCATGAAACACCCCCCACCTTTACATTAAACAAATGTATTTACATAAATATTTGTGAGTTTGTTTAAACAAGTGAGGCATTAAGATTAAGAAATGTAGTAGTGGTAGGCATATCCTCATCTACTAAATTGCAGAAACAAGGTTCACACTTACCATTAAATGTAAACAAAAGTGTGTTTTTTGTCTCAGGCAGCTTTAAAAGCTGGCCGTCCCTGAAAACAAGACAACAGAAACATTAAATCAGCATCAGTAACTGCAGAATAGGAATGAAGCATGCTGAAAAGATTGAGACATAAGGATCAATAAAAGACAGGCAGGACTCACTCACTCTTGCATAAGTTTTGGACCAGAGAATTGGTCCGAGAAATGGATGGACTCAATTTTGTCAGCATGGCTGGTGAGGAAATGAACCATCTGAAATGGAGAATAAAAATGAAATGTCACAACTGAAAGGCTGAGCAAGGTGGGGCTTATCAAAAGTCATTTTTTGTATCAGCTTGTCATATTTATCGTAGTCTTGGACCTATACAGATCTTATAGGAAACTGATGACCCAATTCATTTGTTTGTCCTTTACCCTTTTTGCTAGCCCTATCAGGGAATCGTACCCAAATTGGGCCATTTCAGCATTTGTTGGCAGCTGGCCTAGCTTTTAAGGTGTAGGATTTGTTACTAGTGGGTTGCAGTCACAGGTTCAGATCAGGGGAGGACAGCTGCCATTGTATCCTTAAGCAAGTTACTAAACCAGACTAAAACAGCCAACAGTTGTATAAATGGATGGAGCATAAAATTAAAAGCTATGCACGTCAATCTCGAATAAAGCACCTGCAGCACAAATAACAATGCATATCTCACAACTTTTTTGAGACGCGTGGAATTATTTTAGATGAATTGAACTGAGTTAGGTTAAGTTCACCCAAACCACCCTTTTTACAGCACTTACCTTGCTGTCCATCATGCCGTCTGTCACCTCCCCCACCTCTGACAGTATGGCTAGAGACTCTGGGAGTCCATACTTGGCCCCAGATTTTGGCTTGTCACTGCAGAATTCACCCTGGTGACACAGAAAACATGCATACACACATACAATGTTACCCACAGTTAAATGTTCAATATTCTGTTTAGACATTAATAGAAACTTGTTACACTTCAATAAACAAAAAAAATAATTAACAAAAACCTTTCAGAGTTGAACAATACATATTTTCAGGTTATGACATAACCATCATCACAAAAGAGCCTTACAAAAGTAACATCCCAGGTCTTAAACTTTTCACTCCATTTCACTCTTTGTCCATCACAATTTCAGTGCTATGGATCTGTCTTTTCGTCTGTTGACTCAATTAAATTTTATAATGAGCGAACATACAGCACGACAGGCAGTCAACAACCAAAAATGATATCTGTGAATGTCAATGTTGATTTCCTAGATGCAATACATATCTGTGGCATGCAGCCTGGAGTTCTGTCCTCGGGCAGCACTGGGGACACAACCAAGACAGCCCAGAAAGACTATGGGGTCAGACCCATTGCCAGGACCTCTTTTGTGACTGTGGTTACTTGATTGGACCACACTCAGGTGCTTGTAATTTATAACACTCAAACATAGAAACAGCAGAGCAGTCTGTTTGATGGCAGTATTTTTTGTTTATTAACCTTTCCCCAAAAGTGCCTTTTTCATCTTTGGTTGCATTTTGTTAAATACAAAGCATGCACTAGAGCCCCCCTGCTTTTTGACCTCTTCCAGACAGGTCACACCCCAGTATGCTATAGTATAAAATCAAGAAACCAGCATAATAATTAATATCATGTCGTCGAGTGTATAGTCTCATCCCTACTGACAACCGTAAATTATTCAGGATCAGACTGACAATCAGCATTAGTTAGAGCTCTAAATGGAATGTAATACCACAGAACTATGTTCCTTTTCAGTCATAAACTCCAGAATAAAGCAGTACCGCAGCAAAGAGATTACGTGAGCAGCAAGGTTCAGTCAATTGACAGAAATCTGCCTTTTGAAAGGTCTTTTAAATCAGACCCAGCTCATGGTAATGCTTTGACCCTTTGAGGTCCTCACCAAGTCCTGCATTTCCTTCTGCATCCGTGCCATGGCCTTCTTTGTGCCGATGGCAAATACGAACGTGTCCATGTCCTCGTCGTTCAACGTTACTTTGACTTGCTGAAAAATAACAGTGACGAGAAGGAGTTGGTGAAAAAAGAGAAAAGACGAACATCCTCGAGTGACACCTGTAATAGCACTCAAGTTACAGTGTATGATCCATGTAGACAAGGGTGTGGGTACAGATACTCACCACTTGATCGCAGGTGGGCCTCATCATCCTGGTCAGAACATTGAGCAGGTCCTGCCTCTTCAGAAACTGTAACAAAGCACAGCACACAACGACTGGGTTAAATCACCCAGTTCCATTCTCTCTTATCCGCTTCTGCAAAACTTATACACACAATTCTTATTAGAAAATGGCACCACACCAAACGCAGCATCCGTCACACACTATAGATATGGATTCGTACAACACATCAGTTCTGTAAGGCTTGTGCTTGGGAGTTGGAGGACTTTTAACTAGAAGAACAGATTCCAATACTGGCAACAATAGTGCAGGAGCCAGCAGGGCTCAGTGAGCAAAAAAAGCAAGAGGAGCAAACTAGAGGCAACACAGATAGTGGGTTAAACTGCTGATTGGAATGCATTCCTAATTACACACAAATGGGAGGGGGGGAATAGTCAGATTGAAAAGTGAAGAGACCCAGACAAAACTAGCAAACAATACCTTCAGCTGAATGAGCATTCCTTCACAGCACACGCGGCCAGAGCACCACAGGTTGTAGATGTGCTCATTCTCCTGGTTCAGCGCCCCAGTGCTCAACGTGTCTTTACTGGTGCCCTCGTCCCCTGTGCAATTAGTTATTGACATTCAGACACAAGCAACAGAGACCTTGCCATTGACCGTGACTACTCAAGAAAGTTACAATAACAGCCTTTACTGAATACACAATGATCGCACTAGGGTCAGTTCACTGGTTCTTCACCTGACAGCAAGAAAGCCATACTCATAATCGTACACTTATTACCATTAAGTAAAGCTACAACAAAGATAATAGAATCCAACAAGAAATAGGTCATGCGACTGCTTGCATCCCTCTTTTCAGAGGTCCTTCTTCCCCCATGCTTCTCACCTACAAGAGCAAAGTTGCTCTCGAGCAGCTCCCGGTGAGAGTTAAGCCAGGCTTGCGCTAGACGGCTATTCTTGTTTTTGCCTATCACATAGTTCATGATGTAGGCAAGCAGCCCAGTCACCATCAAGATCTCCATGTAGTAGCTCTCCCAGCTGTTCTGCAGGTGTGAGGGAACCTGAAAAACAGGCCAAACAGCAACAGGGGCACAATGTCATAGGATATAGGACAATGACTTCCAACTTCCAAACTAGACACTTCCGCAACATCAGAAATCAAAGTACATCACATAGCTACCTAAGCTTTTTGTTCTCAAAACTAACTGCTCAAAACCATACACAGGATTCTCATTTCTGAAATACTTAAAATACATTTAAACGAAGAATGGGTCCTGCACAAAAAAAACCGACAGGGCCACACTCAACAGCTTCAGATGTTTAATAGGGTCTTACCATTAGTATGTTGATGGGGTCCTTGAAGGAAGGATTAGACTTCTCAAAGCCTTCAAATTCCTCTGCATCATATTTGGTGTAAGAGTCATCATCCTGTAAAACAGGAGTTACAGGAAAATAAAGTTAAAATAACAGTACTGTAATGACAAGTTGGTTTCCCTTGTTCACATCTTTTGTCATTTTTAATTTGGTTAATTTATCTTCAGTTCAGTAAATGACTGAAATTATGCAAAGGACTTATAGTTAAACATTACCTAATGCCAATTCTGGAAAGATTAAATATGTTTAAATATAACCCCCCAACAATGTTAAACCACTCCCATTTTCTCATTTTTAAATAAGCATTTATTCCATTGTCTTTTAAGCTTGTCAGTGTCGATGAAACCAGACAGTCATCCCATCAAAGTCACTGTACATTGAGTAAACGGATGTTATCCTCGCCATCTGTCTTTTTTCAGAGTTCATTTCTAGGCAAAGAATGCATGGCAAAATTCTATTTGGTTCATAAACACCACCCTCTGCCCTTACCGGCGTGTCAGGGTCTTCAAAGTCATCCTGCCCATCCTCCAGTTCCACCGTTGCCTCGTCATCTTGGTCAACAGTGACAGGGGCTGACCGAAGGCGAGGGTCAGCAGCGGACTCTGCTACCAGGTCATCACTTGCATCCTCAAACTCTGCAAAGTCATTGTCGTCAGAATCCGCCAGCTCCTCCCCATCATCAAAGTCATCATAACGGCCCAAGGACACGGGCAATGCCAAGAGCAGAAGCAGGGTAGGGAGAAGCATACTCTGCATGGCTAAATCTGAGACAGAAGAAAGGGGCATTGTAAATGAGAGAGAAAAAAACAAACAAACAATAACATAAATAAGAGGGCAACGTTTTGTCAAAATCAAAATGTCAGACTGTAGAGAGCTCAGATAAAACCCCCTTTAGCAGAACGTATTTTGATACACGCAAAATAGCGCGCAATCTGCGCGTGCGCATAACTACATAGCGAGCTTAAAAACAAGTGACGCAATTATCAACAAGGATATACAAGGAGCGTATAAATGCCTCTTCGCAGGGCTGCAAGTAATAATGTTTCCGATTAGAATATAAACAGTACAATTGTTTAGTACTCTTCAACACAGAATGAACACTCATTGATGGGTTAGCTCATCAGCTAACTAGCTTAATTGGTAATACTGATGACAATATGGCCCATTTATACTACATTACAGCTTGACTTGTTAATGTTAGAAGTTTAAATTATACGACCAAAGCGACACAATTGCGATAAATCGCACTTATAACAAATATCAAATTCGAATAGTAGATGACCTTTCAAGGCTTTCAGTATGTTCACCAAGGTCTAGGCAAGACGATTTCAACCAGCAAGAGGTTCCTGGGAAGTCAGTCTCTTCTTCGTATTATTCTTGGGACTAATGGCAGAATTACCATCATTTACGGCGCATACCGCCATCTACAGTACAGGAGTGTAGAGTGAGTTAAGTCACTTAACACCTTGTCAAACAAACACAACTGACGCTGACATTTTATAAGACGTGTATATACTTCCCCACAACATAATACATCAGATAACCTTACGTTATTCAATCCCTGTGCACCAAATCTCTCAGCGGCGTTGTGTTAGATCTGGCATGTCCCAACCTCAATCTACTAATACTGACCTTTTTCCGTCTGCTCTTAAGGGAAGGCTTTTTTCTTTCTTTCTTTTGTGGATTTCTTTTGTCTCGTACCCTCATCATCCCACTGAGCCAGCTACGTTGGCCTCAATAACACTTTTATTAGGAACTTGGTTTCTAGTTTGCCTAAATCCACTACCAGCCCCACCTGTGCTTTCTGTAAAGCCATCTTTGCCCGTTTATCCGCCATCTCAATCCCATCCACACCCAGGCGCGGATCAATTTTCATTGGCTCTTAGTGATGTTTGTTCCCCCCTGTGCCACTCTCAGAGGTCTCAGGTGACAATGGCCGGGAGCTCCTCTGATCAGATCCACCACCCTGACATTCATAGCACTACCAAAGCTGTCTAGAGACATATTGCACACCATCACCCAGTACCTACCCTCTCTCTACTCAATACCTCTGCTTATTCAGCAGACCACGACCAATTTTTGGCTTGTAAACAGCAAATTTGATGTCTGAGTGTTCACTACAGATGGTCTGTACTATTCTGCCGTTAACTCTATTCTTTCCAGATTTCCCATCATATTCCAATGATGGGAGCATGGCTAGATGACTGTACAAGCAGAACGCCCCTCCTTGCTGCCTTGTAATGATACCTAGTTCACCATCCTCAGTTGTTGCCTCCTCTATTCCAATGGCATCTTCCCCATCTTGACCAGAAGGGCAGATATAAGATGCATATTAAAGACTTGGTTTTCATTTAAAATTAAAAGAGGAGTGTTTTAAAATTAATTTGTCTCTAAACCATCCTAGCCTATAACAGGCTTATTTTAAAAAGCTTGTTTTGAGAAGAGACAATAGTTACACCAATTTTACTTTCAGTATTTTTGGGGCACATGGGGCTTATAGATATTAAGGATAAATTCAAGCCACCCTTAAACATGTTCATGTCATGGATGTGACGTTTCCTAACCGGTCCAAACACTACATTTGAACACGTATTATCCAAAACAAAAAAAAAGTCATGAGCCACAGTTGTGCTATACATGGCTTCTGATCTATGTCCATGTAACAAAGGGACATTCACTTAAGTTGTCATTATAGCAACATTATGACTTATTTTTAAAATTATTTTCATGATTTGCTTTTTTAAAACCCATCACTTTGCTTCAATAAAAAAAAACATAATGAAACAATGAAGCAAATAGCAAAATAAATTAATAAACTGACAAATTAATTTAACTTATAATGCCCCAAAGGCAGAGTGCAGGCGTTAGGCAAGTCGAAGCAGCTGCAGAATTGTGTTTTAGGTAGAGAACTGGGAATTAAACAAACAATATCAATAATTTTGATAGTCTGTGCATAATAAAAATAAATAAATAATCAGAATTAGGTTGGACAATGCGATATAAATATTGCCTACGATACAAATACGATCCAAACCAAAAACACTACATATATAAGTAAATAATATCGACTGATCTAGGCTACATTAAATTACCGGAAATACTACTCGATAACGATTCTTGAGTTAAAATCACTTAATTTAATCACTTAAATGAAGCGTATCGGTATATGGAATCGATGGTCATTTGCAGGACCTTTACATAGACAACCTTTATGGTAGAGTTGGTTGGTAGGCCAAATTGTTCTGATTGACACCACCACTGGTGAATAGTAATGCAGAACAATGTAGGCGTCCCTGCAACAACGTGATGTTGCCAGATTTGTAATAATCATCTTAACAATCTTAATTATTTTAAACTATCGTGAAATAAATGAAATATATGGTACACCCATGTTTTTTCAGGCACTTCAACAGGGGGGATCCTAATTATTTTCAAGTGTGGGGGGAAACAACATTTAAATGAATGGAGGTAACCACGGAAGATCCGCGCCTGCACTTCAAACCGTGTCAAGTATACAATATCTAGCTTTAAAAAATCATCTAACGCCAAAAAAATTTAAATCAAAACAATAGAGAAAGTTAGAAACCATACAATAATGGTAAATGCTTTAAAATAAATTGGCTCCGTAAACTAAGATGACTTTCTGTTTTGCAGTATTTCTGTACGGTTTTCTGACTGGACGTGAATCTGTATTAAAATTGGTGAATTATGTGAACCACTGGCAACCCGCTCGTCTCAAGTTGGAGCATGTTTCGTGGAGAAGTGTGGCCCTGCGATTTTAACCGCCTGCTGTATTCGTATATAAACACACGCCTAGTTGTCATTTCTACGTTGTGACATTAATGAATGGTTAACCTACGTCGCTCCAAGTTCCTTGGTGGAATTGAACAGATACAAAGCGTTTGGCAGTAGTGATTTATCTAATAGTGCTAGGAGGAGGAAAGGCAGCTCCCTTTTGCTACCTTTGATAGCAAAGGTATCTGGGGTCAGGGTTTTAGTTCAAAATCAGGCCCCACAGTCATATCTTCATCCAGGTACCGGATACACACGTTTTTTTTTTTAGGTTTATGGTTAAGTCTGCTCCTACCTGGATAACTAGATTGCTACATTTACGCGTGTACGTTTTGATTGTGCAATGCTCTTAGTGCGGAAATTGTTACAGTTAAGGACTTCCCCTGACTACCCTACACAAATATATCGTTTGTCTTGAAGTTACAACGACATCAAATTTGATTTATTTCTCTTTGTACTGTCTAACCTGGACTCTGTCTGCATTTGTCGGAAGCGAATGTTTCTTAATTTCCCACCGTCAACATAGCTATCTGGTTGGCTTTGTGAGGCCAGCGTTAGCTTGTTGTTGACGACTAGCTTTCTGGCTAGTATGCGTTTTGAAATCATAAGGGCTGGTAAACAAGTTTAAGAAACAAATTATATTCGTATTGTATTAATATTATTTTGAGTGCAACAATCATGTCACTTCATGGCAAGCGAAAAGAAATATATAAATATGAGGCACCATGGACGGTGTACGCGATGAATTGGAGTGTACGACCAGACAAACGCTTCCGATTAGCGCTTGGCAGCTTTGTGGAGGAATATAACAACAAGGTGAGTACATGCGTGATGCAACACTCACGTCGACATCTACACATGCTTTCATTGGAGTGGAAGCTAACGCGTTATCATAACTTGCTGGCTATCTGCTTAAATACTAATTTCCATTTATATTTGTAAATGAAACACGAAATATCCTGCACGTGTAGACTCTTGGATTTAATGGTGTCTTTGATCCGTAAAAAAGTTAACATGCAAACATCAGTCTGCATGTCGTGTCGTCATTTAAATTGTCCGTATTTATCTTAGTACTGAACATAAATACCTTCTTCGTTTCTTGTCAAATTATTATTATTTGAAATTATGTGAATTGTAATTTAACCAACTATCAGGCTGACAAAACATAAGTTTATCACTTGTGAATTTCAGTAATGTTCTCCTTTTCACCACATTTTTTGTGATGCGACCTGGTTTAACAGACTAAATGATTTGTCTCATTTTGCCTAGCGGAATTAACCTACAAAATGGTTGCACTTTGTGCATCATTCTCCTTTTTGTTTGGGTGATGAATGATAGTTACTTTAAGTAATTGTTTTGGAAAACCTATAACCACATAATGCGCCCTGCTCTGGACTTTAAACATATAAATGTTTTACAATATTGTGTAGATTATTTGAGTTCACCAATTTTAGTAAACAAGTATTGTAATGTGTTGAAATTGACAGGACTTTTGTGCAGGGTCTTTTCATTAAAACTCTAAATGACGTACAGCCAAATATTATTGTAGCGTTTTTCGGAGTGCTACTACTCTGCTGGGTTCAAGCAAGGAGCCAGATACCGATTTCAACAGAAAGACGTGTTCTTTATTTACACATGTGCTTACGACCGCCTTGATAAAGGCGGAACTGACAGTGAAAAGTACTGAGAATACAGTGGAAAACACAGAAAGCCCTCACACAAACTAGCAAATCAGTTTACGGTGAGGGAACTAAATCTTAACTACAAAAGCACAAAATAAACTACAACACAATAAGAACACATTAAAAAGACGGAACTTTTAACACACTATTTGCATTATTAACAGTTCGGGGGCCAGGCTTCCCAGCAGCCCCCTCGGGGCCATTGGCGGGGGAAGCGCTGCTTTCCATCCCCGTTACAATGTATTCAAGTAAACAAATTAAGGTATGACTCAAAATTAACATAAAACAATTGACTGCAGAGGATGTGCCTTAATTTGCTCCCCTTGCATGTGGCTCCAGGTCCAGTTGGTAGGCTTGGAGGAGGAGAGCTCAGAGTTTGTCTGCAGGAATACATTCGACCACCCCTACCCCACTACCAAGATCATGTGGATCCCCGATACCAAAGGAGTGTACCCTGACCTGCTGGCTACCAGCGGTGACTACTTGCGCATTTGGAGGGTAAGCCTTAAACACTGCTGCCTCACCTTGCACTGTCAACATGTTGTAATAGTTATTTACTTTCCAAGTCTCCTTAGCCAGTGAAGAGTTCATCTTTTGCAATTGGTGTTTTTTGTGCTTCCTCAACCTCAGGTCAGTGATACTGAGACCCGTCTGGAGTGCCTGCTGAACAACAACAAGAACTCAGACTTCTGTGCACCGCTTACCTCCTTTGACTGGAACGAGGTGGATCCCAACCTACTGGGTGTGACATACTTACTATGGCTTGAGGATAGTCTCAGGCTTGCAGCCACACTCACAGAAAATGTTAAAATACCTGTGCACTGAAAATCATACTTTTTAAATGTACTTATTTAAATATTATTCTGTCTAATAATAGTTTCGATTTCAGGGTAGAACTGATGTCACTTCATACGTAATTAAAATAAAATGTCTCTGATTTGTTAAAAATGCCAGAAATGACAGTGAGCTTCATGTATAAACTGCCATCTGCCTCTGGTTTAGCCACCTCAGGTGTTTGGATCATGCTTATTGTGTTTATTATATTTGGGTGCCAAACACCTTACAATTCTATACATATAATTTAATATGAGCGACTTCATGTATTAATGGATAAAATAAAGACAGCCCATTCTTGCACCCAGGAAGAGAAGACTTCTCTTGTACAAAGTGTATTTATTTTACTAGTTTAATACTTACTAAAATAACTGAATACCATGTAAACAATCCTATCAATCCAATGTATTTCCATGTTTCTATTTATAATTGTAGCCTAATATTAGCTAAAATGAAAGCACTTACTTTACTTTATACATGTGTCTAAATAGCCAAAGTATGTATTTCTTTAAAAAAATCAGCAGTTTTGTCTTAAGTTTTTCCCCACAATTAATTAATTAGAACTGGATGTCCACACAAACTGTATACCGGAGCTGCACTATTTTTGGCATTTACCAGTGCACTCTAACTCAAGGTCCCAAGGTGGGAGGCTTGACACTAGTTCTAGCGAGAAATTGCATGTCGTTAATATTGATGATTGCAGGACCCAGCCCCTTCATTCCTGGCATCAGTTACAAGAAAACTTGTGTTAGCTGCACACAAAATCTGCTTATTAACATACTAAATAAAGTAAAAACATGTATCGCACTTAAAAAAAAAAAAAAAAAGTGTGTGTGTGTAATTGTATTTGTAATTGTATTTGTACAGGTACTTCAAAAAGAAAAAAAAAAAGTTTATTTAAAATTTTTTTTTTTAAACCGCATCAGGTTTCTTTGCGGACACATTTTAGCTTAGAATTTTTCCATTTATCAATTTGTATAGTTCATGTCTACTTAAGTATACCTAAGCTTACTTCCCTCCAGAACACAGTGGCAAATGTTATGCCTTAATTTGAAATGGTAGGAATGGACTTATTTATTTGTATCATTATTGCAGGTACTTCAAGCATTGACACTACCTGTACCATCTGGGGGCTGGAGACGGGTCAGGTGTTGGGCCGGGTTAACCTTGTGTCTGGGCATGTGAAGACCCAACTAATTGCCCATGACAAGGAGGTAAGAGGACTGCTGTGCAAACTTGTGTGGGAATGAAGACAGTGGATTGTAATTAATCTTTTGAATGGAATGTTGGAAAACAAACAGCTTTTAGTACGAGTAGTAAAGTTCTGTATAATTAGTCTTAATGAATCAAGGAGCCAGAGAGTAGGCCCAGTCGCCATATCACTTGATGTTGTTTGCAGTCTACAGGACCCCTTTTATGTCTGTCTAGGTATACGACATTGCGTTTAGCCGGGCAGGGGGCGGCCGAGACATGTTTGCGTCTGTTGGTGCGGACGGCTCTGTTCGTATGTTTGACCTGAGACACCTCGAGCACAGCACCATTATCTACGAAGATCCCCAGCATCATCCTCTGCTGCGTCTTTGCTGGAACAAGCAGGACCCAAACTACCTGGCCACCATGGCCATGGATGGCATGGAGGTCAGTCTCCTTCTATTGTGTTCTTTAGATTACCATGGCCCTAAATTAACTTGTTGAATGTCTTTCTCAGGTGGTCATCTTGGATGTGCGGGTTCCCTGCACGCCAGTTGCCCGACTTAACAACCACAGAGCCTGTGTTAATGGCATTGCTTGGGCACCCCACTCCTCCTGTCACATCTGCACAGCAGGTAAAACACACCTGAATGGTGTTTTGTCTCCGTCTTGCCCTGCACTTCTGAGTTCCTACTGTGGTCCTTGTGCCATGCTGTATTTGATGATGCATCTGTGCCCCACCTGCACTGCAGCTGATGACCACCAGGCTCTTATCTGGGACATTCAACAGATGCCAAGGGCCATTGAGGATCCTATCCTGGCCTATACTGCTGAGGGGGAGATCAACAATGTACAGTGGGCCTCAACACAACCTGACTGGATTGCTATCTGCTACAACAACTGCCTTGAAATTCTGAGAGTCTAGCTGTGGATTAGGTCTACCTTTGGTTAGGTTGGTGGGGTTAAGATGGGGGCAGTGAAGCAAGGTCTTTAGACAAGACTGCTAATTAATGGATTTGTGGAAATAAATGGGGTTTAGCAGACTGTCTACTTCACTGGTTTCACTGCTTTTAGTGGGACTGTGGAATGGGTGTGTCTGGTGGCACTCAATATGTGATGGTCAGTTGTTGCTCTCATCAGTTGTTGGTGTCGGGCATAATGCCTGTAGAAAGGTTTCTATTATTATTATTATTATTTTATTATTTCTGTTTGCTTATTTAATATTTCAGAAAACAATGGTAAACCTATTTGTCTAATTTGCCCTTGACTGTGCCATTAAGTCTCAGATTTCCATGCTTATCAGTGTACCTTTAAAGTACTTTACTCAACTTTTTAGTTTCGGGGCTCTTTTTGTACTCTGTTTTTCACGAAAAGGCATAGTAGAGACCCTTTTGGCCTCTCTTCAGCAAGGGAAGCAATGTGTCCCATTCCTTGTCTCCTTTACTGGAACTTTGTTGATTAATTGAGTGGGAAATTAGTAAAATGGTCCTTGGAGCCACAATTGATTAATGAGGCTTTGGAAGTATTTTCAGGTCCTGCAGTGAACTTGTATAGTGATTTGCTGTTTAGGCAAATTATAGTAAATGTACAAATAACCTCTGTGGTCTTGTGCATCAGAAGACTGAAAATCTACATGTTTTACCTTGGTGTGGCATTCTGTTAATTACCTTAAAGTTTTTTTTTGCGTGTATCTAGTGAAAAGAAAATCTGTATTTAATCTATTCCCCCCTTTTCTTCTTTCTTGTTGGAGTTGAAACGATGTATTTGGTTATTTCTTTGCTTTTGTGATTTCTCCATCTGAACATTTATCATGATACTTGGACTATTTCTACATTTGACAACATTTCTACATTTCCTTGCCTCAGAATGGTACCTCAGAATGTTAATCACATTGATCAGCAGAAGTGGTTCAACAATGCAATCAATTCAAGCATTAGCTGCCTTAAAGATGGCATTCAAAGACTTTGATTCAAAACTTCCTTATCAAGTGAAAATGTGTGGTTGTGCATGAAGCTAGAAAGTGATGTTTTTGGTAAGGGTGCAATCTGTGATCAAGTATTCGATTAATCTGGTGGAATCTGATTTTACCCAGAGTATGTCTAAGTTCTTTGGTTAAAACTGTGGTGCCTTTTGACCCCAGTTCGGGCACTGATGTTTGGAAAACCATGACTCCTCCCAGTCCTCAGTTCTGCATGAGCGACACCTGTATTTTTCTGTAGAATCATTCTTACCCCCTCAATTTTCCTTGAAGTGGTGTGCTTTAATATCTTGTAATAGCTGTTTATTTACTATGACTAATGCATTTCTTTTATATTTTAAAATCCGAGTATAACTGGCTGTTTTTTTTTTCATAGGCAGCAGTGTTGACAACAATGGGAGATTTGTTTTTTATGTAATTGCTTTAGTTTCCACACTTGTCAAATCACAGGAGATAAGACAATGGAAGGGCAGTCTACCAGTTCTCTCCTTGAGGTTTGCTATGCAGTTGTACAGTAATAAATACAATACAGTACAGTACAATAAATGGGACTATTTCCTGAACATTCTCCATAATGCATGTGCATGGTAAATGGTTTAAATGAATGGCTTGGAAAGTGTATAGCTTTTGAAAAATATAATAACCTGCATTGATAGTTAGGAGAGGTCACTGAATTGGCCAAGTTTAATACGGATTAGATCTGATGTAAAACTGTCATAGTACCATAGATCAAGAAAAAAAAAAAAAATGTAATTTACCTTCAGCTCACTATTACAGATAAGCCCTATGTTTAGTGCTTTCAGAAAGGCAGAAAACACAGGCAACATGCAGGTTCCATATAATCATTGACACATAAAACCTTTCATCCTTCAAATAATTATCGCCTTTTCTTAACTACAGAATAACTACTAGTCAGGTAGATTAAGAAGGATAGCATACCTTTAGGATAATCATGGTGGTTTGAGTGGGTTCATTCCTTTCTAAATAATGTGTGATCTGACATGCCCTAGTGTAGGGTCCAGTTTCAAAGGAGAGGCTACATTTTGCTCTGTAACTAGGGACAGGTTAATCTGACGGTGACAGAAACATATATCTACAATATATGTAAGTGGTACACACTGCACAGCGGCAACAAATTTCCAAACCAATTTGTGGTTAGACAATCAACCACAGAAAATGCTGTTTGGTACTTTTCCACCTGAGTTGTTTCTTGTTCTGAAGAAAATTAAGTTTATCCCCTTTTACTTTCAGTGTGGTCTGTTTTGATGGTCAATCATGGGGCTAGACAGGCTCCCCTGCTGGCACTATGCTTAACTTGGTTCCAAAGTCGGCACCACTTCTGGCATCAGTCCGTTATAGAGGGATGGGCGTGTTGGTTTTCACTTTATTGGAAATTTGCATGAATATGTGGTAGTGTCCATCCATTTAAAATATTGGAAAATAAATGAAAATGTTAAACATCAAGAATGCACAAATCATTGCATCGCAACTGTCAATAATCGCAAGAAGGAGTACTTGTAGTTCAGAACATTCGCTGAAATTACACTGGGAAAAGTGATGGACCACAAAGGAATGGCCTCTGGGAACCCAGTGGCATAGTCATAAATCTCCAGGATGACCAGGTGCTGATCTTTTCCAGGGGGCCTACAATGTCCATGGAAATCCATCTAGATGGGGTGGTTAAAATTGGTATAGGTTGGAGGGATGCTCTATCTGAATGGCATGTATGTGTTGTCTTTTAGCACTTAGGACAGTAATACTGCTGTACGTGGAGGATCAGTAAAAGCAATGACCAACCCTAAGGTATTCTTTTGTTGACATAAGTGAGCTGTCTATGGAATGGTATGTGCCAGACGGAGAACTAAGGGACTGCACTCTGTGGGGACAAGTAGACGGGGTTCAGGGAAACCTGCTAGATAGAGAATGTCTTTTTTAAGGAAGTATCTATCTTTACAGCCAAAGGACTCCTTACTATGCTTAGCCACTATATTTTCATACAAGGGAGTGAGGGATGGGCACCAATGTTTGTGGGAACCTGCCATTGGCCAATGGTGAGGTTAGTAATGTCAGGTGGGAAATTGGGTGTGCCAGAAACCTTCCAACCGGCATGTCTGATGTGACTTCCGGGGGAACCTTCTTTCTTCCCTCAAACAGGCTATCGCAGGTATTGGGTAGTAGCAACTTCGGACTTAATTTGGGACCGAGTCAACACAGGGCAGGATAGCTCTGCAGTGTGCTGGAACATTTTCCAGCAAATCTATTAACGCAGGTAAATCTCTGCCTATCACCAATATTTCTAGGCAAATCATTGACTACACCCTCTCGCAATAAACACATCGACACAGCTTCCTCAACTTTAGCCAAACCAGTCTTCTGAGAACGCAGACCTACTTTTCTCAATACCCTAACTCCTTTGTGGCTTACCATCCCACCAGTACCACCATCTGTCACACTTTGTGCTCTCTCCAGATGCTGATTCTCTCAACAAAAACGATGGTAAGCCACAATAAGTGTTTATTAAGTGCTGGGTGCCAAAACTGCATAACAAGAAAAAACTATACATACATACATTTAAAAAAAAAGTTCCAAAACAACCTTTTTTTCCACCACAATCCCTTCACACTCATCGCTCCTAATAATAATACCTTATCCAAAATAATCTCTAGTGTGATTATTGTAATGTTGTGCCCAGTAGTATGCTTTACCAGAGGGTGAAGTGAGAGCGAGAGCAAGAGCGAGAGAGAGAGAGAGAGATACTTTAAATCAACGTTTTATGGGGAACGTTGTTTGACATGAATAAGAGGGGAAGCAGCTATGGATTAATAGGTGGAATTAATGTTGCACACTCGTTTTGTCACGGAATAATTAAATAATAACCACTATACTGAATTTTACTCATGGGGATTAACTTAAAATTATATTTTATAAAATAAATAAATAAGCCTTCTAAAAAAAAAATAAAAGCATGCATTTATTACCTTATTTTCTGGTGATAAAGTGTTGCAGTAAACATCACATCACTAGTAATGTTTGAACCCATGACCTCAAATCAGAATTATATTCATTGTTTAATAAATGTATTGTTATGTAAGATATATGTGCAAATTTGGGGAGCTGCAGACCTTCCAGGTAAGAGGCTGGTGGGAGCAAATTGTGGCTGCATGGTATTACACCTTGTAATTTTCAAACCATCAACCCCAAATGAAAATGCTTTTGAGCTTTTGATCATTAAGGTAGATGAAATGTATTTATGAATTTGAGATGATTCAGACCTTCCAATGAAAAGTTACAGAGGGGGAACAGATTCTGTCCGTGCTGCGGAAATCTGCTTTTATCTTTCAAACAATTGCTCCCAATTAAAAATGCTTTTGGGTATATATCAATGGGTAAGATTAGATGTGAGATGTTGTTGCCCACTAATACGATGGGTGCTACTAGTTATTATACTACCAATTTTCTTTCAAGTGCTTGTAGTTTGGAAATCTTACATCAGAATTTTAAACAATAATACATATTTAAAAAGGTATTATTCATGTTTAAGTAAAATGCCCTGCCCACCTAAAAAAAAAAAAAAAAAAAGAAATAATAAATAATATTTTTATATAATAAAAATTTCAAAAAATTTACAATTGAGATATAAAAAAAATATCTGAATATATTGAAGACATTTATGAGGATTTCAAATATATAAACCGATTTCAGATATCTTCTACGGTTGAGGAGCTACAAGGTTTTGTTTGATCCCTGGATTGTACACCAAAATTCCCAAAAATGTCACTACTTTCAGAACTGTCTGACTCAGTACTTCGGAATCAGCCAAATGTCATGTTAAGCTTATTTTCATGGAGATAAAAAAACAAGATATATATTTTTTTTAAATTAAAAGTAGTTTATTAAATAAGAAATACATTTTTATAAGAACTTATACACACACACACAAATCATTGAACCAGACCTGCAAAAGAAATCAAAAACAACTGCCTCAGGCAGTCCCTACCATCCCTTTTCAACCAAATCCATCAGCTGAAATCCATCTTTTACTACGTATTAGTGCTGCGATGTTGATCAGCAGATGGAGAATGCCACGTCTGAAAACATATGCACCGAATTGTGAAGAAAGTACTATTTTTATACAAGAGTTACAAAATTCAAAAGAAGCAAATCAGATTGCTATATGGAAAAAGTAAAAGTTGCGTCGGTCGCGTCTTTAGGATAAAACAGCAAAAACATGATATTTGTGTAACATTTAGGCAATAAAGAAGACCAAGTTAAAAATACAATGAACATGGAAATATACCAAGCAAACA
>JAOYSI010006242.1:0-12994 GCA_025775065.1 Hiodon alosoides | reverse complement strand
CAGGCCATCGCTGGGCAACACACACACACAGGGCGGTGTATGGGTTTGTGTGTGTGTGTGTGTGTGTGTGTGTGTGTGTGTGTGTGTGTGTGTGTGTGTGTGAACGCCAGCGATGGCCTGGCGTTCCGTCCTGGGTGTATCCCGGCCTTGTGCTCTATGCCTGCCGGGATCGGCTCCGACGTCCCTGTGACCCTCACCGGGATAAGTGGTTTTGAAAATGGTATCCTTGGTGTCCTGTCCTGTGTGTATCCCTGCCTTGCGCCCTATGCTTGCTGGGTTCGGCTCTGGTGTCCCCGCGCCCTTCAACTGGATAAGCGGTTTTGAAAATGGATGAATATTATATATCAATATTAATTGGCTGGATAGTTCCTGTCCCACGGTTTTATTAGTTCCTAATCCCATAAATAACAATTCGCAGTTTGGTAAGTTTGGTAATGTTTCAATGGATGAAACAACATTTTATTTGTCAGACATGTTTACTTTAATAAAGTATATTATAAAGTATTAAATAAAGTATTTCAAAATTTAGATAGAGAAATTCAAAAATAATCTATTTTATAAAAAAATATCCTCTCTTGTCATATTGCTTTATTAAAAACTCAACAGCTGAAACATCAATAGCTGAATGTAACGGCAATTTAATGTAACAAGGAAAGACACTGAAAACTACGTACGCATTGAAACACAGAGATACAAGGAAAAGAAAATACAAATACAACTTACTGAATGGGACGCCATAGCCCTCATTTATTGATTATTGATGTTTTGTATGTGGGGTTTCTTAATATGTGGTCAATCAGCCACCTTGCGGCGTTTAGGAGCTTATTTGCATTTTATTTGTTGTTTTGTTTTTCTTAAATTAATTAAAAATCTGCAATGGTTTAACGACTGCTTCTCAGTTGAGGATTTAAAAAAAGGCTTGCGTTATGGGATACTCACGATCAGATTTGGTCGGGTGATAACAGCTTTTTTTGAAGGGGCAAAAACGTCTTGATTTGGTCCTGCGTTGTTTCGTGAGACATGTTTTTGTTTGTTTTAATCCTAGGAAACTCTTTTTGACAATTACTTTAATTTGGTCTGGCCCAAATGTTAGCTTTAGTGAATGTTCAGTAGTTATATTACTGATATTGAATCAGTTGTGAACTTCTGGCACAGTAGAAACTGTCAATCCTAATTTTTAAATCAGAAATATTAGTTTCACAAATATTGTTCTGTAGTAAAATGAAATGTGAATCCCTTTCATACACCAAAAAATATGATGACTCAAGCATTGTTTAATTGCAGTTTGTTTTAGTTTAATTGCATTCACTAAATATTTGGCAAATGATAAGAATGGATTCATTCTTTGCGTGTTCCATGGTTAAAGAGCTGACTGTGCAAAGTAAAGGCACATAATAATGGTGGCCAGACAAGTCTCACTCACTGACTCAGTCTTACTCATATGCCATTTACTGAGGCAGCCCAAGGCTGACAGCTACGCTTTAGCTATATAGTCATATTGAGCCGTTTCGTTATTGCTCGGGGTTAACCAATGGCCACTACACAGTGTGTCAGTGCCCCATCACACTCAACAAAAAACTGCTAATAAATGGAAAAGTAAAATGGGAAAATTACATTTCACTCATCTGAGGAAGATAATCAAACTTTGACCTTTATCATTTTTCTGTAAATTGGGCTGAATGGTTGCAATTCATTACCAAATATAAAGTTTTTGACTAAACTCTGATGTGCGCATATACCTTTAAGAATACTTTAAGTAAAAATCTGTATGTCCAATTGATATATAACAAACAAGCAATAACCAATATATTGTGACCACATTAAATGGTGTATGCTTTTCTAAATTTATTTAAACCACAGTACGCTAAACCTAAACCGAAAACAGGTGATGTTCCATGATCGGTGTGTCAAATTTAGCTTATAACAACTAGAGCACCTGTTTTCCATCGCAAAAACATTTGTCATGATTTGTCTTGTTTACATACATCTTATTATCTTTGTTACTATCTTTATTTTTTAAATCAAAAGCTAACCTTGTACATTTTTTTTGTTAAATTATCATCTTTTTAGTCCTCAAGTTCAAGACCTAACACAGTTATCATAAATTCAGTTCAACGTTTTTCTTAGTCAATCTGCCTACATGCCCCTGCCTCCCAATTTAAACATACACTTGCAACTACTTGAAATAATACACCCTAACTGTGTTTTTGGAAAACATTTATGCTCATTTATTTAATTTTCTCCCGAAATTTCAGACTGACCTTGTTTTATTTGGTTTATAATAAACAGCAATAAAGTGGGTGACTGGAAGAAGCGTGAGGCTTTGCAGACTTGCTTCCAAAGGAAGTGGGTGCAGCTCAGGCCCACAAAACAAGTCTAAAGAGATAAGATGAGAGGCTGTGTACGTCAGAAGCGCTTGTGGTTTCCCCCGCGCTGAACGCACCTAGCCGCTGTGGCGATGGAAACAGGAAGTGTGTGGGTGGTGAGAGAACATGAGCGAGAGAGTGCCTTGCACTGCAAGCTGCTAGGGCGTTGATAGCATCAGACCAAGTAAAAACAAGCATATGAGAAGCAAATTAACTCAACTTGGAAGAAGATTTTAAATAATATTTTAAGTACTTTTATAATAATTTTAGTACATGGTTATGACTAAAAACGTATTTAATGTGTGAAGGATGAGTAAAAATGCCAGTGATTAACTGAACTTTAAGCCACTTCTCAGAAATGTGGGAGCTAAAATGTTTTCACCAACTTAATTTTTCAGTGTTAAAAAATACTAAATGAATCCTCTGAACTAGTGCTGCCCACATGCATACGACATACGATAATGTTTTAAAATAGTTTGACCTATGTTTGAGCGATAGTTTTGTAATCAATTTTAGTTTTTAAAAAAATGGTATGGCAGATAAATTAATATAAATTGCAGTGAAAAGAATACATTCGTTGTTTTTTACTGCCATCTACTGGTGCCTATCGGCAATTGCGAAAAAAATGACTCGCTCTCTGATAAGATTGAAAAATGCCGCCGTCTGAGTTGTTCCAACACTCCACCACTAGAGGACGACATTGTACAACAAAACAAGTTCTCCTGAAGAGATTGGCTTTGTAATAGTGAATTTTCGTTATAGTGAATGTGACTGTCTTACTCCTGTTAATTGATGCTTTGCTTGCTGACTGCAATATAGGACACCACTGAAAATCAAGGGTTAGGTGCAAATAGATTAACAATATGAATACAGACATGGTTGGTGAATATAAACCCAACAGCCATAAAATATATTATATTTAACAGATATGGTTTTTGATAAGAAGAGAAACCATGAAAAATACAACATCAATTTGGCCCCCTACAGCTAAATGGAATCAATATTTTTTGTTTTTGTCAATATTTTTAAACGCCGGGGGTAGTATTGAAGAGATTAAATACAATACAATTGATATATTACTGTGATAAAATACAAATAGAAATAATGAACACAACTTCAATAAAATGGTTGGTCTTCAATTTTAATTATGAAAGGGGATTATATATATTACATATTTTTACATACACTTATACAATATTTATCCACAATACGTCTACAAATGAACTAGCAGTGAGTATATCCACTCATTGTCCTGAGAACCATTCTTCTAGGGAGGAAAGCTTCTAGGGAAAAATAAAAAAACAATATTACAAAAATGAATTCTGTAAAACTTGTATAATGTTTGTTCTCAGGTGCCGGTGTGTACTGTATTTACTCTTTTAAGAGTGTGTAACCTGAGACACTGGACCGTCTCTGACCAGTCAATAAACTGCTGTTGATTTTATGTGGCCTCCCCTGCCTGACCTAAAATTTATAAAATATAAGATTACCAGCATTTGGACAGTATGGCTCTGACTATGGTTAGTTGGAGCCCCAGAGTCTTTCGAGACTGATAGGTCTAACAGACTGACTACTGTTTTAATGAAGAAGAAAATGTAGTCTAATAATGATCTGTGTTGACCGCATTAACTCATTCTCAGATAGATCAACTGGATGAAATTCAGGCTTAGTCTTGTTGCCTTGCCATCCATTTCTCCCACACATGCAGGAAACCAAAAATGAGATTAGAAAAGAAACTCCTACAACATCAAAATACGTCTTTAGTGACTGAGCCATTTGTAAAGAGTTAATTTACATCCCACCTCTTTATTTAATTTTTTAAAGGCGTGAGAATTTTGCATCTGGCTTCTGTTTTCATCTACCTCTGTGCACTGTTTTGGCTAATTTTGGCTAATCTTGGAGGCAGTGGTCGCTAAGATGTAAAAATAAGCTCTGATAAGCCCTGGTAGTCAAAAGAGTTGACTAAAGCACACACAGATCTGGGGTCAGGCTCACTTTGTGGACAATGCACTTCCACGATACACTTTTTACTTATGCATACAGCAAAGTGTAAAAGTTATTGGTTTTAAAATATTTCACAATGTTCAAACGTATTAAATCATCAAATGAATTATCTTGAATATTGTTGTTTCACACTCTGGTTTTGCCACACTGATAAAAGTATATGTGAAGATTTGCTCGATAGATTTGAGAAGATTTGCAAATAGTCTCAAACTTCAAATCTAGTTAAATTGCACTTTCTAGGGTTGTTTGATATATCATTATATTATATATGGACTATGGAGATTCAAGGGGGTAGAAAAACCTAATGTTGGCGAGTTATAACAAATGCCGAAATTAGTCCTACAACGACATGCAGTGATGAAAAGGAGACATGGAGAACTCAGAGAAAAAAACTTCCATCTCACTGTCTGCGTAAATGGAAAGGAGTGTTCCTTGGGTAACAGAACTAAAAGTAAATTCTCAGAATTTGTTTGGATGAACCATTTATTCCCTCTCAGTAGCTTGATAAATACGACTCCCTTATTTTTACTTTTCCACTATAGAAAGCCGACGGAACCAAGTCTTTTGGATGTTTTCAATCACCTACCTCTGTTGAAAGGTGCAGAGTACATTCCTGACATTCTTCATTGATAAAAAAAAGTTCTGTCCACCTCTACTTCTCTTTACTATTTCCACTCTGCTTGCTCTAGCTTTGCAGGGATTCCCTTAAAATAGTTTTTTCGTTGTATTGCTCTCTGCTGTGTATGAGATTATTCTCTGTTTGGAATCGTCACTTGAAACAATGCATCTCCGCTTTTCGCTAAGAATCCTGCCACCACACAGGGAGGCTGACAAAGTAAAACTAGTCTCCTCCAATACTTGTAGCCTTTGAGCCGCCTTTCTCTTTTTTACACTTTGCAGGCTACACTGCCCACACAAGAGGTTCAGTGCTGATTGAAGGAGAGACAAGACAGTCTTGACAGCACAGTTATCCGGCAAACAACTGAGAATCAGAAGGATAACTCTGAAGCCCAGCTGATTTCACCCACCCCTGCATAATCTTGACCCCACAGTTCTAACTAATTATAGACCTATATCAACGCTTCCTTTTATATTTAAAGCACTCAAGCTTCATGAAAAGCTAAAATCAGAATGCAATCTTGACCACTGCCGAATCAGAATCATACTTATTATCATACAGTTATCATAACTAATCTGGTCCAGCAAGATATAGCCACAAAATCTTACTTGATATTTTAGAAAATAATTCTTATTGTTTGCCACAAACAGGAAATGCTGCAGCATTTTGCAGATGCAATTGTGGTAAACCAGGTTAGTAAGCACTGGTTCTAAAGTCTTGATAAGTGTGTGATTGTCATCTTGTTTCTAATGAGGGGTTTTTGTTACAGTAAATGGCCATTATTGTCACTGTGTGAGTTCTATGGCACAGTAGTAAATGGCAGAATCATCCAGTGTAGGATTAATTGTCAGTGTTCCACTCTTCGATGAAGTATCGACTTCTGGCTGGTATTTTCCAGCGTGGTCTCCATATTTGTTCGATCCTGTTGCTTTATTCAAGTATTTCGGAGTGCCACCATTAGTGGACTGTCTGTACCATTGCATGGCATAAAATCTACTGGTTGTGTAGCTGCAGCTAATTTGGACAAATTGACCTTCTGTCCCAGATAAATGCTCAGGCGTTTGGGTCACATCATCTGCACTGTGAACATCTGATGAAATAGAGTAGAAGTGTTAGCCAACACATTCAAGATAGAATGACAGTATGACTGGCAAGGAAAATGTTATAATGTCACTTACATGGTACAAATAACAAAACAAGTAGATGACCAAATAAGTAAATGCACACAAAATTACCCATTTCTAGTAAAAATGACCTTTAGAGATGAGTTTGCTTTCTTTATGAAGGTAAAAAAAAAAAAATACGACCTAGGCGGAGCCTGACAAGGCGATCTCAACAGCTACGACAGAAAATTTGCATGTTTGTGTTATGTTCAGATTTTGTGTGTTCGATGTTACAGGGGTGACGTAATGGGGAACTGTGGGATATCGGCGAATGGTTCCTAGGGGGGCAGTTTTTGGTTAAGGACACAGGGGTATGGTTATAGTAAAAGACGCACGTGTTAGTGATTGTCTTGTTCTGACACTTAATAAACAACGACGTTTATAAGTACACGAGTCTTGCGTCCTACCTGACACAACAGTTTGCAAGCTTTTACTGTTTCAGTGTACTATGTATTACATAGCTTGATCATTTTGAGATGCGATTTCAAGGTTAGTTAGCTAGCTGATTGGCTAGATTTCACATTGTTGACTGCAACATCACCATTAATAATTTATAACTTAAGAATATTTAAATGCAAAGCAACAAATTATAAACAGCTAGGGAATGGACCTTTGGTAAATCCTTAGTCCCTGACCATGGTCTACCTCTGAAAAGTAAGCTAGTTTTGCAGAAATCATCAGTTAGCTATATTTTTTGTATCAACTATGTTCTTGAAGGGTCACATCCCTCCTTGACTTTTGAATCTCACTGGCTAGCTCTACTGACATGACATGTTAACCACTGAACTCAATTTCTATGCCTTAACTGACCTTAACCGATGCCACTTAACTGGAAAAAACACATTTATTTTTTAAGTTAATTCACTTACTTTTATCTTTAAATGATTGTAAAGTTATTGTTGAATGCTAGCTTTTGTATTTAGCAGATATGGGAAGGAACAACAGAATTTTTAAATTTTTTAGTAAAGCCATTTGACACGGGTTGGGAGAGCTTTTCTTTGAGCAGAGAAATGGTTTGAACAGATTTGAACTTTTCTTCATACATGACCTATATTTGCACCACCAGCGTTGTGCACCACCAGCGTTGTGCAACAGTGCTACGCTCTATCACGAAACATCAAGCAATCTACTTAATTAGCCATTAATTTTGCTTATACAAAACAAAACAATACACAATAATTGAAGCATATGTTGTCAAAGGAGCCCATAGGCGATCGCTTAGTTCGGAAGGGTTAAATCACACCACACATAATTATTTAGGGAAGCGGGACAGTATTGTACTATGAGAATGCTACAGTAATTTCTATTGAGAACTATTATGCTCCAGTGTGTTTATGCCTGCGAGCTGAACCAGAAATAAAATAGCTTAAACTGCTTTCAGCTTTCATCTGTTCTCCAGTCTGAACAGAACTAAGTTAACACAACAGTTCATTTAAAGGTTTTTTTTTTTTTTTTAAATACAGTTTGTCTCGATTACTTAAAACCTATAACCCGGCTTTTGAACAAAAATTTCAAAACCATAACGCCATTTATCAAAATGCACACCGATTTCCCTAAACTATAAACACTATTCCCCTGTTTTGACACATGAGTCAAAACTGTCACTGCAAAACTCTACACACAAATCCCTTAATTTCTCATTGCCTACACCATGTGATCATTTAGAAAGCACTAGCATTCAATATTATTCACTCAAGTCAGCAGAGCTTGAGCTCAATTAGTACACAATTACACAGGTGGAAACACTCCAGAGCTTCATTTTGACCGGAAAATAGTAAGTTTGGGGAACTGGGTGAGAAGTTATGGATTTGTGTTTAGGGTTTTGAGAAAAGGAGGCATAATTTCAAGAAATGTGTTTAAGCAATTGAAAAACTGTAATAACAAATCACACAATTATCGATTCATAAGGGCCTATACAATGTCTCTCTCTCTCTCTCTCTCTCTCTCTCTCTCTCTCTCTCTCTCTCTCTCTATATATATATATATATATATATATATATATATATATATATATATATTACTGTAGGTGACAGTGGCTTTCTTTTTTGCCTAATATAAATAATATGGACAGAGTTTCAATGGTCATATAACTACCGTTTTTTTAACGTAACATCTAAAATGCCATCATATCATCA
The DNA here is from genome assembly GCA_025775065.1 of Hiodon alosoides. Lineage (NCBI taxonomy): Eukaryota > Metazoa > Chordata > Actinopteri > Hiodontiformes > Hiodontidae > Hiodon > Hiodon alosoides. The sequence goes on along the minus strand of JAOYSI010006242.1, from coordinate 4,707 downwards.
GGTAAAATTTCTTACGTTGTAACTTTCTATGTGTATCATGTCACATTTCAAATGATGTTGTATCTAATGAAATTGCCAATTTTAAACACAGCAGTATCTATGTATGTGTCATCTCCGACACATACTCTGTGTCACTGTATTGAGAACCTTCCTTTGGTTTCAGCACCAACAAATACATAAATTAGAACTGTTGGAGCTTTGTCTAGATACTGAACATACCAGTACATATTGTGATAGGTAATGATGGTGTGATTACATGTTGGAACAGTTTTCTCTCCTTTAGGTGAATGAAACAAACCAGGCTGATAAACTTAATCTGTACTCACCAGGGCTGCAATAAAACTAAAAATTATGCTTGTAAAACAATAGATATATTTTAATTTATTAGCCATGTGTATTAGATATACTTCCATAAGTCTCCAACATCTAGTACTGTCCTAAATATTGTTGTCTGTAGTTATGGTGTACTTTTTATTGTCTTCAGGTTTTAGCTGTTCATTTATCAAAAGAGTGTTTGAAGAGAGTTTGCCCAGCAAAATGTGATCAGAAAGATTAACACGAAAGAGAAATTGTGCCTTCACTTTCTATATCTAAGGGTGAGAGCATCACTTTAATTTCATTACATGGTTTAGTAACAGAGTGCCACCCAGTGTTGAATTATAAGTGGCAGTATAATGGAGATCATCCAAATGTACACGCAATAAAGGTATTCATTTTTCATTTAAAAACTTTCTAGTAATAACACTACTTGTTTAACACAAATTAATTGAAGGCTACAAAAAATGTGTAGTAAGTAAGCAAGTAGAACTTTACTGAAGCCCGGGGGGGAAATTGCACAGTTGAATGGCAGATTGTATGCAGTCGATCAATAAGACATTGCTCCATGTGTTCGTGGATGGCAGTTCTACTAGGGAATTTAAACATACTTTTCATCTTTCGGGATTTTTTAGTTGAATAAATAGCTGAATTGAATAAAGATATAGTGCAGGGCAGCACAATGAAGTACTGAAAGTGGAGAAGATGCGACCAATCAATCAAACAATATACAGATAAAAATGAATAGATTTCATCAAAAGTACAAGAAAATTAAGAGACTATCAGGGGATTAAACTGGAATATAATATACAGAGAAGGATGATAATTCCAGGAAAAAGCATGTTCGACACATGGCACATACTAAATGATACGTTCAATGGTGAGTAGAATTGATAGCTTAGCAGGTTAAGGTTGAACAGACGGCCACTGGTGCATTGCAAGTAATTTATTCGCTCTTCATGATTCTTGCTGTCTGGTCTTCAGTGAATCTAAACCCCATTGGTTTGGCTATAGCTTGCCTTTCCCATGGCGAGGAGAGACAGAAGTAAAAGCAGAGAGAGCTTCCTGATCAAAGTAGGCCAAACTATTTTACAACTTTTTGTGATTTTTAAGATCACAGCCCGTATTTGGGGAGACTATCTATGGTGCCAAAGTTTCTAAATTGACATTCCTGTAGTTATCTGGCTAGATTTTCAGATTTTGGATAAATGTATGTAGTTAATTACCTCCCTGTTAACACTTTACAGCTGTTGTAATTTATGCCTATCTTACAAGATTTTATAAATAGTTTTCTAATTGTTCAAACACATTATTATTTATTGAACTCAGCTGTTCCAGTCTGACACAAAATTAGGAATTAGAGATTTATTTCACAAGCCAGGGAAGTTGACAGCCAATTAAGATTATATATATGTATATATGTAAAAAACACCTTTTAAAGTCTGAATCTGGTCACTTCTGAATGTGACCATCAGTAAGTATAGTCAAACAATTGGGAGAGAAGAATCTACATGCCTATGTATTTAGTGTATGGGGTTGTGTATGTAGGTTATTGGTCTTGTGTGTGGATGTGGGGTTTGTAGAGAGTGTCCTCGGCCCTTGAGTGCATTCTCTACATGTGTTTCAGGGACCATGATTTTTTGGATGTGTTTGCATTTTGCAGTGACTGTTTATTTATAAACTGAATGAAGTCTTTATTCCCTGTGAGCAAGCTGCTCTGATCCCGACTCCTTCAACCACTATCTACATCATCACTTTAACTAACACCTGCTACATTATGCAACTTTTATTCTTTTGTATCTCTCTGTTGCTCTCATCCATGTGGGGTTTTCAAATTAACAATTCTGGTTCTGCAAAATATAACATACAGAAAGTGCAGTTACTGATACCATTGACCACAACATACTTCATCTTTTACTTACTTCATCAACATAATTCTTGTTTTCTTCCACAAACAGGAAATGCTGCAGCATTTTGCAGATGCAATTGTGGTAAACCAGGTTAGCAAGCACTGGTTCTAAAGTCTTGATAAGTGTGTGATTGTCATCTTGTTTCTAATGAGGGGTTTTTGTTACAGTAAATGGCCATTATTGTCACTGTGTGAGTTCTATGGCACAGTAGTAAATGGCAGAATCATCCAGTGTAGGATTAATTGTCAGTGTTCCACTCTTCGATGAAGTATCGACTTCTGGCTGGTATTTTCCAGCGTGGTCTCCATATTTGTTCGATCCTGTTGCTTCATTTAAGTATTTCGGAGTGCCACCATTAGAGGAATGTCTGTACCATTGCATAGAATAAAATCTACTGGTGGTGTAGCTGCAGCTAATTTGGACAGATTCACCTTCGGTCCCTGGTAAATGCTCAGGCGTTTGGGTCACGTCATCTGCACTGTGAACATCTGATAAAATAGATTAGTAGTGTTAGTCAACACATTCAAGATAGAATGACAGTATGAATGGCAAGGAAAACGTTCTAATGTCACTTACATGGTATGAATAACCAGACCAACAGATAGCATGATAAACCGATATATCCTGGAGCACCCATTTTAAATCCTTAATTTAGGGATGTTGATTGCATTTCGTTTTATACGAGCCTCGTACGAAGTAATGACAGAGGAGGAGCCTGACAATTCCAGTGGGTGATTGACTGGCAGATTTAGTGTGTTTTCACATAATTTCATTGTCTTGCAATTGTGTCATTCAAACAATGACTGGTTTAATCTTTCCAGTCAACTTCATTTTTAATTTGCTAATTAATATTTGACGTGCTTGTTATGTTGCATTTAATGTGCTCAGCCCTGTAATGAACTGGTGGCTGCCGAATCCTTAGTAGATAGCATGATGTGATACATGATTTTAATGGGCTTTTAAATATTAAATAAATAAAAAAATCTGTGTATTGTTGGGGTGATGCTATAATTTGATGCTAGTTATAGTCATGACGGCTTTCTCTACTGTGATACACAGACCAGGCTAATCAACTGCATCCGCACTCACTTCCTCTGTAACAGAGAGATGAGAATTATTATTCATTTTAATACAGATTTTCCTCTTTTGAAGTTTCAAAAAACAAGCTAATAAGTTATACATATACAGGACCCCAACCGTTAATACTGTTGTGAAGATAATCATTGAATTTGCAACCATGATAATTTGAGTGGCAATCACTGTTATTGCACTCATCGATTTCTGCTATTCAACTTAACTTAAGTCGGTTCGAGTTCTAAAAGGTAAAATCAGGAGTTACTCATAGTTCCCTCAATAGCCACATGTCCTTACAGTTGCTTTATCTTTGACCATCGCTAGTCCAAGGCATCAATATCTGCAGTGACCTTTAATTGCTAGATTAGAGCACCACCCAGTGCTGGAATTGAACTAAAATCATTATCTATATATTTTTCTTCCAAATTAAAAATGTCTCATTCCTGACGATGGAATTTAACTCAGCCAGCTGGAGCTCACGATGATGATAAAAGTATTTATAAAACATTTTTATCAACTACTCTCAAAATTCACTTACCGAAAAGATGAATAAATGACTTTAGTCCTCAATTGTTAACCACCAGAGGGAGCCAGTGTATTGGCTCAGAATAATCCCTCCTTCCCTTCGTATTTCACACAGCATTGTTGACGGTCTGTATGAGCGTATGGGTAGCACAGGTATTAGACAGAAGTAGTATTGTATTCTACCCAGTAGGTTTGTTTTGCATATTGGTCATTCTGAGAGCAAATAGTGGAGACTGCCACAATGTATGTGTAATGCACCACAGGGTACAGGAACAGGAGAACCCAGTTGCAGTGCTGAGAGGGAAGGTCAGACAGGCGTATATTGAGAACCGGCAGGACAAAGCAATCAAGGATAGCCAAAGACATGGTCAAGGACAAAAGAAATGGTCAGGCAATCAAGCAAACAGAGTTACTAGGAAAATATAAAGTCCTAGTCAGGAGGCACGAGGCACGAGGCACGAGGCACGACAGGAATGACCAATCAAAGAAACTGCAGTGAAACGGAAAAGACTTCACAATGATTGAGGGTTAGAGATGGGCTTTTGTGTGGAACAGAACACCAAGTTGGAAGATGCAGGACCAATGGGAGCAGAAGGTGATTTGGCTTCAGGAATGTTAATTGAATGATTAGAGAGATAAGTGACTGATAACGATAACATCTACTGCAGAACTGGGGCTGTGTTGTGAACTGTGACAGTGTGTGACTGCTTAGAGCGCCCCAACTGCCAAGGGGAAGAAATGTATACAATTTTAAAAAGACCATCCCGGCAGAAAATCTATCAGTATTGCTGGTAGCCAGCCTCAGTTTTTAATGTTGTGACTAAGTCCGGTGCATAGCTTACCTTTTCTGTATGTCCCACACCTGAACACCACAAAGATAAAT
>JAOYSI010006241.1:0-12995 GCA_025775065.1 Hiodon alosoides | reverse complement strand
TATGCGAGTTCCTAAGAAAATACCCACCGCATTTAAAAAAAAACACACAAGTTATGTACATATGGTATAATTTATTGTAACTTTTTTTTACTGTGCACGTAATTATAAAACGAATACATTCTTAAACTTCAAAATTGTATTGACGAATGTCTTTGCAATGGCTTAAGCAACATTTTAAAAAATTCCATCCAGGCTTCAACATTACCACCACCACAAATTAATCTTTTAGATTATTAACATATCAAAACCTGAGCGAATAACTCAGACTAGTTTAATACGAAGCTTATGAGTTCAAAGGTGGCGTTAAACTGTTTCATATCATGCGGAACCACTGCATTAAAGACGCTGGCAATGGGGCTGCATACGCAGGTCTAAACCAGAGGTTTAATATGCTCGAGTAAGGTATTTTTTCTCTAGATTTTATTGAACAACTCTGGACAGGAAATGAAAACTGTTCGTTCCTGGCTCATGTCTCATCGTGATCCACCCAGGTAAGTCTAAGTGAAGTTATCTTTGCAGAAGTTGGCAACGAATGTAGTTTCGCTCAAACAACATTGACTCTCTCTCTTTAATTAATACCACTAAAACAATCGAGAACACATGTTTAAATACATACGACGATACAGTGATCCGAAAACATAGTTTCATTTTCATCCAGCAAGTCTAAAAGCTGTAAATGTTTTAGACAGTATCATACAGGTCTTTACCCTCTAGACCAGTCGCTCTCTATACCGAACGCAATGAGTAGATTCGGACGGGTAGATGAATGCTGCCTAGTCTCGTGACCAAAACAGTTCGATTGTACAGGCAGTCGACTAGTGTAGCCTCCTTCAGGAAAGTATCTAATTCTAGCGAGAAACGGCAAGAGGCTGGAAGGAGTATTGGCTTAAAACGAATACATTTTGGGCTCTGGTCATTTGCCCATTATTGACTCATTAATATCGATGAAGACTTTCCTCCCACAGGTAGTGACTGTTAGCTTTTTAGCTTGCTAACAAGACCAAATTTAAGTGATGCGGCTAACTCTCTTCCGCTTCTAGCTAGCTATCTTAAGGCCTCCTGGACCAACCAGGCAAGTTGATTCATATTACTGTTATTAACTAGCTAATTATAATTTAACAAAATGTATGTTGATGGGTTGCCAATGTGTTCAGTCTGACAATTATAACAGATTGACAACTATATTACCACAAGCGGTCCTGGTACGAATTCCAACTCCGCACAGTGGATGTTTCAATGTTAAATATCTGGTTAAGTAAAGGTTAACGTTACAGCCCATTTGTGCTGACAATAAGTGGTATCTTGCCAGATTGAATTTTTCTGGGGTTTTAGGTTTAAGATTTGATGTGACTGGTAAATTAAAATGATCTGGCAAAAATTTTACAATGAATCTCCAATTGATCACAAACTGGTTGCATGTGTAATTTTTAGGGAAGTGTCATAATTTTTTTACTTTGCATTGCAATCCATACACGAAAGAGTTGTACGGAAGCAAATTATTAAGAACAGATCAGCAACAATGTTACCTTCTTTGTTGTCACGGGCTTGCAGTCATCTGATAGGATTTATGCCGATGTGCCTTTACAGTACGTTTTCTCTAAGCCTCGAATATAAAAAAAAAAAATGTTGTTTTTTTCAGTCAGCGCCGTTAAGTTTTATTGAAGCTGGAGGAAAGCTATGAGATCTGGGCAGTAATGTAATGGCACATTAACTATGACTAACTATGACAGATTCAGTGTTGTCTCTTTGCCATTGACACCCGGTAACTAGCGGATTGCTAGTTTAAGTAAAAGGGAATCCGTTTATCTGTTCTTCTTCCGTAGTTGTCATTGGACTTCAGGCATGAGCTTTAGGGAGCAAAAAACTAAGTAAAAATACATAGATATTAATAGGTTCTCTTAGCCATACTACTTTAGGGTAATGTTTGGGGGTATTTCTGTTCTTCCGGGCAAAGTACTGTAAATAACCGATTAATAGGTTGAAGTGTTTTAAATGAGTTTGGGTAATGTCAGTCTTTCAAAGAAGGGACCAATGCATCATGGTGTTAGATTATTCATCTTCCATTTTGGGAATATAATTGACTATCTCACCCAAATGGAAAGATCTGTGGAAATATTAATGCCCCATTAAGGTGAATTTTACCTGGCTCGGTTGATTCTTTGTTGCAGAGGTTTAGAAATATCCCCGCTGTCATGACAGCTGATTGCTATCATGTGCTCTCCATGTTGTAGCCATGCTACCATTCCCTTTCATTACATTTTCCCTCTCGCTTGTGTGTTTGTGGTCATGTGGCTGACTGCAAATTGCTCACGGCTGATCTGCAATCAAGCCACCTTCTGATGTTTTCTTTAACATTAACTGAGTTCAGTGATTAAATCATGATTGTAACTGACAGACTGATCGGTAGTCACAGGCCAGGGGCTGACACCATACAGTTCAACCATGTGTTTTTGTGTGTTAGCTTTTAGATAAGGGCATCCTTTTATTTAATTCCCGTTTTTATTGATGTTGGAACATCTTGATGCCGTTGAATGAATCCCAACAAGACACCTGAACTTTAAACAGTTTTATAAGCCCTAAAAAGAACCTCATATATGTCCAACAGCCTAAGCTGTACAGGTGGTGTTATAATAGCCAGTCACAGTCTGAGACCCTGTGTCCATCACATCTCCATCTTTGTCCCACAGGAGCAGTAACATGGCTGCTGATGACAAGTCCTCCTCCTCCTCCTCCACTGTGGAGTGGAATGCAGAGCCACCCCCCTCACCCGGCAGCCCCTCCCACTTGACACACTTCAAACCTCTGACGCCAGAGCAGGACGAGCCCCCCCTGCGTTCGGCCTACAGCTCCTTTGTTAGCCTGTTCCGCTTCAGTAAAGGTGAGACCTGCTTCCAAACACAGGTGCTCATTGTGGTTGTTTACATGTTTACATAGATTTGTATTACGTTTCTGATTCTTGAAAGAAGGCTGTAGTTAATGCACATTGTTAAAATTAATAGAAATTTGACTAACCATCGACTAATGGTTATATGAGACAATTTGACACATTTTCCATACGAACTGTAATTTACGGTGACAAATCACAATATAAATATAAATATATAAAATATAAAATCAAAATATAATTGCAGGCACTTGATGTCCCCAACGTAGCCCAGGAAGTTTGCTCATGGATCATAGTACGACCCTCAAACCAGATGGAGTAGTTATTTAATTATCGCATAAGGGACCAATTTAAAAGGTGGTGTCTTGTAAAGGTTTCATAAAGTATGTTGTAAGTAATCTTGTCTCTCCGTAATAGTGAGTTTGTCATGTATCGCAGACTGAAAATGAGAGGCATTACAGAATTTTCTTTATTTCATGAATAAATTATTATTATTATTATTATTATTTTTTTTTTTTTTTAGTTATTTAAAAATCTTTAAATAATAGAATGCAGAACAGCTTGTATGGATGGGCTGTACTCACAATTTATTTTTTTTGCCATATAAATCTTTAGACATAATTGTTAAGTCTTAATATTAATTAATATTTATTGGTTGTAGAACGTAAATTTATATACAAGACCCATTTCCATGCAGTTAGTTGCTGATACTGTAAAGTTACCCACATTGGTGGGTTCCATGCATTTACAGTTTCCATGCAAGTTCCTTACTGTAAATAGGCATGTTACTAATGTTCATGATTAACTCCAGTCTTGGAAAGTCATATGACTAACAATGTCTGTGGAAAATGTATCTGGGAGATTTCTTTGTATTGTGGGTGTCATATGACTGCATTTCCTGTCCTCTGTTTTAATGACTTTTGCTCAGTAGTTTTATAGTTGCATAACGTGCAAGATATTGAGGCATGGTAATTCTATTGCACCATCTGGTTTTATCTCGTAACTTTTTCAAGATGATTAGCTTTCCAGAGGAAGTGGTTCAGAATGCAGTCGAAACGTGCAGTTTAGTGAAGACCAATGCAATTTGTAGCACAAAATTGAATTTTAATTGTTGTTTTAGGGTTTATTCCAATGTTGTTCTTTCTGAGAGCTTGTACGATTGGCCATAATCCTTCTGTGTTGAATTGCCTATACTCAGATGAGGGCCGCCCCCCCTTGGCGACAGAGAAAACGGAGGTGGCTGTCGCGTCTCCTCCAGCTGAGCGGAGCAACTGGCCCAGTCCTACTCACTCTGTCCACACATCGGGGACACACCGAAAACACCCACCCGAGTTGCTTCGTCGAACTTCCACAGTATCAGGTAGAGTACCCCCGCCACCCCATGTCTCAATGACGCTGACCACAGCTAATGCATAACATTGTCCTGATGTTACAGCAACACCATGCAGAATTCTAACATTGTTATGAGAATGATTCAGGTCAGCTGAATAGCATCACACCTCTGGGAAGGCAGCAGAATATTTGGGATGACATCGTAATATGTAATAATGATCTGCTGTGCGACTTTGTAATTTACCAATTTGCATTTAATCAAAATGCTTTTCTCAGTTGGAAAGTTTTTACAGTAAAAATTTAAATGGATCCCATTTCATGAGAAATACCGAAGACCCGTAGTTCTTGAATTAAAGCTTTGAGATTTCAAACTTAAAAAATCTTTTCAGCAGAGTTGCATTATCTAGAATATGTAAATTCAATTGTTAAATGATCTTACGAGGATAATAGGAAAAAAAACTTAAATTGCAATAAATGTTACACGGTACATTGACTGTATAATCCTACTAATGATCCTATATACAAACTATCCAAATGTATCAGCATCAAGGCCCAATTCAGGTGCATTATATGCAGAACATACACAGTATAAAATCGACTAAAAAATGTTGTTTAATTGCCCTTTATATGCACAGTTACAGACAGTTTGGAGCAGGAAATGTGATTAAAGTGATTAACAACAATGCTTGAGGCATGGCAGCTTTGTCCTGATCAATCAGTCATGATTACGCACTGTTTCCCAGAACAGTCAACGGCACAGCAGTGATAAAAGGCACAGGCACATGCCCGGGCCCAAGCTCCCGGAAGCTTCTCTTGTTGGACTTGTCAGTGCTTTCCCTGTGGTTCAGCAGTAACCTGTTGAACCAGCTGGTGAAAGAGGTATCAGATGTGCTTTCAGGCGGCGCTCACAGCCTTTAGAAACACTAAAATTGATCATTGCAGTGTGACTGAGCGGTGAACTGTTGCAACTAGATTCCACTTATTTGCGTATTTGGAGAACCGAGTTAGTATGAAGAACTCATGTTGAATATGGTGTCAAGTTTTTTAGGACTGCCTCTGTCTGATCCTACTTTTTAACTTTCTACCTCGTCCTATCCCATAGCACAGCATATAGCACCCTGAACAAGCTTTTACAGTTTTTGTTGCATTTAGTTAATCTTAATAACAAGCTAAAGTACTTTGGTGTGTGTTACCAGAAGGCCGCAGGAAGTCGGAGACACCGCTGGGAACTCACGACCCCCGCACCGCCGTGCAGCTCCGCACCGCCCTCAAAAGGCTAAAGGAGATCATGGAGGGGAAAAGCCAGGTATGTACTGGAGTAGTTTTCCATTATTCACTTTCAAGACATTTCAACATGAGTTTTTATTTGATCAATTTTAATTTTAGTTTTTTTTTTAACCCATGTCAGCTATGTCCTAGGTGACACACCAGCAAAGTTGCAAACATCCAGAACTCCTCCTAACCCTTACTTCTCTGAACTTGCTACCTGGTGAGTGAGCACTGGGGCTCTTACTCCTTACACTCCTGGTGTCTTCATTGCAGGACAGTGACCTGAAGCAGTACTGGATGCCGGACAGCCAGTGCAAGGAGTGCTACGACTGCAACGAGAAGTTCACCACCTTCCGGCGCAGACATCACTGCCGCCTCTGTGGCCAGATCTTCTGCAGTCGCTGCTGCAATCAGGAAATCCCTGGCAAGTTCATGGGCTACACGGGTGAGTGCTGCGGGGACCCCACCGCGTGCGGAACAGGACGAGGGGCGACGACAGGACTCCCTCATACCCAGCCATCTCCACCGTGGGCCAAGAGAGCCAGCCCATAGGCTGTTGTCCCGGCTATATGAGCTAAACCTTAAGTGCTAAAGGCACGGTCCTGTTTTGGTGTGGCCTAGCCTTGTCTTTGTGGTAAACACCCGTTGCACTCGTTTTCCCGTTCTTGGGACTTTGCTACACTGTAATAACGGTTAATTCATCTATAGAAAATATATTCCACATTGATGTCAGAATGGAAAAGAACCCAGCTTCAGGAACCCAGGATTGTTGAGGATATTATCAGGTGTAGTAGTTTTTAAAGCATTGTGTGCAGTGACTGCTGAATCTGTGCTGGGACTGTGTATAATGATCTCTCTACACAAATGGCTGTTAGGTGATAACAAGAACTTAATACATTAATTGCAGCAGACTTGGTGGCTCATTCTTACATTTCTTTCAACAAATTGCATTCGTAGACTGAATGAAAAAGTCGTCAGTCATTAACATCCACTGTCCAATCAACAAGTGGCTCACTAGTTACTCATTGGTCAGAGTGGCCTGGTAACAGTGTCTTTGAAGATTAAATTTCCCTGTATTTAAAATCAATTGTGCTTGTACATATTATTCAAGAGGTATTTTTTCCACCCAAATCTGCCATTATTCAATGCGTAGACCAGAGGCTATTAATCTGTGGTGGACTACTATTCTAAAGCATTTCATATTGGTGATCCCAATTTCAATTCTTTCACTTTTTTCACCAATTTATTTGGATGGATATTTACAGAACCGACAAGTCTACTTCTTTAACCACTACACCCCTGCTGCATTACCAAAATGAGCCGTGTTGTTTGGGACTGACATTTAAATGAACCAATAAAAATTCAGATGCTACTGCCCTTGCAGGGCAAGAGATGACCGGCTATAACCTGCTCGTCCTCCGCGTGGAAGTATTTACGTTGTTACTTGTTGAGCACCCCTTTGTGGTCAACCTGTAGAATTGCAACTCTCAGCCCTGTCTGACCATCCCCCTCCTCTGCATGTGTGTAGGAGACCTGCGGGCCTGCACCTACTGCCGCAAGATTGCCCTGAGCTACGCGCACTCTGCTGATTCGGGCTCCATCGGGGAGGACCTGAGCGCCCTGTCAGACTCGCCCTGTTCCGTGTGTGTGCTGGAGCCCAGCGAGCCGCGCACACCCCTCGGTGGGCGCAAGGCCAGCCGCAATATCTTCCTGGAGGAGGACCTGGCCTGGCAGAGGTGACAAGCGGGAGCAAGTCGACAAACTCTCCACCTGGCCCTTTCTGTCCTTGGCTATCCCATTTCGGCCTGCCTGTGTCTACAGTCCCCTCCCTCCTCATTCCCGTGTCTCTTTCTGCAGTAGTGCTGCCACTTAAACCATAACCCTGACCATAATAGCCCTCGGCTCTCCTCGCTGTTTAACATACAAATCTTTTGCCTTTCCTTAGCTTTTTATGCAGACCGAAATGAGGGAGATTTCCTACCCATGTAATCAGTATTGGGTAGCGTTTGGATCCTAATCATTTCAGTTCAGGAATAGTTTTATGGGGTGTCCTGGAAGAACATGGCGATCTGAACAAGGTTAATCTTTTGACATTGAAATGACACCTGAACCTGAAGTATGGTTGAATGAATGTTGTTTGTCGTAGCGTATAGTGTGATCTCTGGTCTTTCTAGGACATCCCAGTCTTTGATGTCATCGAGCAGTGCATGCGTTGATTTGTTGATTAGGACTAGTTGGTTGTCTAAGTCCTGCTTTGGTTAGTTTGCTTGTTGCCTTTTGAAAACCCTCATCCCCAAATTGACCTGACCTTCCCTCGATCAAGTCAGCTTGCCCTTCCTACATATCTATATAAAGACGCATTCAAAGAAAACTCTTTTCTTCTTCCCTTACATAGAAAAACTCCTATTGGGATAAGAAAGAAGTGAGTCACAGCGTTGTTTTTCTCAAGACAATTATGCTTGAACTTTGCGTGAAGGCTTGCTGTTTACCACTAATTAATGGGAACATTTGCATGTGTCTGGTTTACTAATACAATTCTTGTTTTTAAAAAAAAAAAAGTATTTTCAGGGACAGATAAGGGAAATATGAATTTGGCTGTTTGTTATGGAAAAAAATGACGCGTGTGTCTGTGTGTGGTTTTGTCTGCTTGTGTGCCTGACTGCGTGCGTTTGCCCTTGACTGCGTGTTTGGCTGCGTGTGTTAGTCTTATCCACCAGGAGTCCCAGAGCAGTGGCCTCAGCTCCAGACTGGCTGCGGTACAGGAGGATGTTGGAAAGTCCCCGGCAAGAAAGAGGTGAGCTTTGTGTGTGCTCAGAAAAGAGTGCGTTTCAGAGGCGGCTACAGGAATGTGCCTGTGTTAACTGGAGTTTACAGGTTTAACAATGCAATCCATAGCGGATCATTTCACCAATTTCTATGATCTGAACAATGTTTAGTGACTATTACTATGCTAACAGTGTTCTCTTGTTTGTGATCAACTGTGTGTTCGAATACCGTTGCATAAAGAGTTTCACTAGCTCCTTAATTACTGGATAGAATACATATTAAAACGGTAAATGCGGTAATCTTGATTCCAGCTGGGGAGTCTACAGGGAATGTTGGCGTTTTTAGTTTCCAGTTCGATGGGTCCCTCTATTTGAAGGTGCTGTGAGCACTTTAATGGGGAAGGAAACACCATCTGTGGTGTTTGAGGGTGCAGTTCAAGGTCAGCTCGGGTAGTCTGCGCAGCTTGCGTTGCAGTTAAGAAACAGTCTGACAGGAAAAAGTTTGAATATTGTGTTATAAACAATTAAGAATATTAGAACAAAAGTAGTTCTAATTAGTAGTAAAACTGTAGTTAAAAACTGTCGATTGCTTTTCATCAGTATGTTTAATCCAGGTATTTAAATGTAAGTCACAATTCACGTCTTGACAGAATGCCTCGCATATCGCTAGTCTTGTATGTCTGCCGGAAGGTTGTCTAGCATTTTGATTGGTTATCTAGCACTAGTTGGTTATGGAGGGTTGGCTGATCGGCTGATTTTAGTGTACTGTGAAATACAAATACAAATGGGTGTGGTGTGGAAATTCTAAAGCGAATCTCCTAATTCGGTGAGACAAAGTCTTAAGACAAAGGCTACCAAAGACCATCCGACACCAGTCTCGAGACGAGGTCTACCAAAGACAGTTCGACACAATGTTTTGTACAGAATCAGATTTTAATGTCAGCCGACAAAAGTCTCCCCTCCTCACAAGTGAGAGAGCAAGAGAGCCCCGATCATGGGTTTCACGCCATTTTTATACGCATACAGAACACGTCGTCATACAGAGGAAAAGTACAGAACATTCTTTGCATTAACCTTCCACAAACCCCCCCTCTCCCAGAGGAAAGAGGTCAGATCAATCTCTTCCCCAGATAGGGCTCGAACCGTCAGTCAGGCGGGAGTCGAAAGAAATCAAAACAGTTCAAAGGGAACACCTTATCTTGAGACTCCCATTGCTCGCTCAAGGTCAGACTGCTAGTCTACGATTTAATGAGGCCTTGACAGAGGCGTTGAAATTCTTCAGACGAGTTAGTAGAATATTAGTAACTTCATCTGTATATTATTGCATTAATGTATATTAAGAAAAAGTCAGAAAAACAATCATAATTTCCATAACAGTGGCTGTTTGGTGTGTGCGATGCTGTGTTTGTTTAGACTGTCCAATTACAGTGGTCTATTAAAGTTTGTTAAAGAACATTTCTAGTCTCGAGCGGAGCGTTCAGAAATTTGAGATAGACATTCCAACAAGCTTTTAGTTGCCAGATTTGCTTTGTACTCCTACGTTTCATACTCTACATCCACACCCACACTGATTGGGCAGAAATTTTTGAGACGGCGTGTGAACAGTGAAGACCCTCTGTGCTCTCCTTGTCCTGTCAGGTCAGCCAGTGTCACCAACCTGTCTCTGGACCGCTCGGGCTCCTCCATGGTCCCGTCCTATGACAGCTCTGTCAGCCCCCAGACCAGCCGGGCTCTGCCAAAACCTGACCACAGTGAAGAGGAACGCAAAATCCTGCTGGTAGCTAACAGAGTTATGGCTCGATGTTTTCCGCCTGTTTTATGCTCCTTAAATTTGGCATAATTCTTCCTGTGTCATTTTTTTGCTGAAACTCTAGCAGTTTTTAGACACACAGTTGTTTGATTCGGTGAATTGGGTCTGTCAGACTGTCAGTACCACATCTGACAGGTTCTTATTTAAATTTTTTAGTGTGTACATTGCAATTAGTTCCAGCAATTTTGTGATTAAGTTCGCCTCAGCTTTGGCGTCAATGGGACCTTTCTCCCTCTGGCACACCCAGCTGTTTAATGCCATTCCGGATTTAATATGAATCCAGCAGGTTGAACTTTTCAACTTGCCATTCGTAATTCATGAATATCTTGTCCTTCTACCTCAAATCTGCTTTAGAAATGTACCTTGGTTTTGTTTGTACAAGTAAACGCAGCCGGACCTAAATCATTCTGCGCTCCACATAAGTAATGCATTTACTGGCGGAAAATATATTGTTAACTAGTTTACTTTCATCCTCAAAATCTTGAAAAGTCATTCGTGTAGTGATTTATTATTTATTTTGCCAATTAGTAAGTAAGTTGAGTGATCCTCACCAAAGTAAATCAGTTGGGATCAATAAAGCATTCACTATGAATGTTTCAGCTGTTTTAAAATGACACTTTTTTTGTGTAGGACTCGTCACAGCTGAAGGACCTGTGGAAGAAGATCTGTCATAACAACACAGGCATGGAGTTCCAAGACCACCGTTACTGGCTGCGCACCCATTCCAATTGCATTGTGGGAAAGGAGCTGGTCAACTGGCTGCTTCGCAATGGCACCATATCCACCAGGTAGAACCGGGGAGCTTAAGTCCTTCTGAAAGTGAAATTACCATATCGCCTCAAATATAAGGCAAGGGAGTTGCCCGGCATTCACAGACTATTCACAGACATTAATCCTTGCAATACTCAGCGTGAAGTGAAATTAGCTGAAAGGAATTACAAAACCTGATAAACCTACAGTGACTATGGAAAAGTGTTGCGGAAAAAGACAAAAACATTATTGTTTTTTGATGAAAGTTTTTATTTCAGAAAGAGGCTTAGCTAAAATAAATTTTAATCTACTTCCTTTAAAATAAAGATCGCATTTTTAATTATTTGCTGTCAAGTGCAGATAAATGCTGAATGTGTATTTCTCGCCTGTGTTTCAGGGCTCAGGCTATAGCTATTGGGCAGGCATTAGTGGATGGTCACTGGCTGGACTGTGTCACTCACCATGACCAATTATTCAGGGATGAATACGCTCTCTATCGCCCCCTACAGGTATGGTGACCATACACTCTTAATATGGATAATGATGAAGGTGTCGGTTGTAGTCAGGTTGAAGATGATTATGATGGTGATGATGAACTTTGCCCTCAGAGCACTGAGTTCTCAGAGACTCCATCTCCAGACAGCGACAGTGTCAACTCTCTGGAGGGACACTCGGAACCCTCTTGGTTCAAGGACATCAAGTTTGATGACAGTGACACGGAGCAGCTGGCGGACGAGAGCGATTACGTAATGCCAAGTGCGTTCATCCCTCCCCGTTCTCTCTGCTTGGTGTTTTGCTGCGGAAAGTGTCTTCTGTGCACTTCTTCCTGGGCCACTTAGTATTTCAGCTAGTGTCTCATCTTCACTCAGACTCTGCCAGCCCCAGTAAGAGGACTTCAGTCAGCAGTTTCCACTCTGCGGTGGACAGCGATTCTGCCGCCTCCATAAACCTCAATGTAGAGCAAGACAATGTCAACTTCCACATCAAGAAGCACTCAAAGTACCCGCATGTGCCTCCCCACCCCGCTGAGCAGAAAGGTATTACTAATCTAGCACACTTTGTGCAAATGTGTTGTGCTTATTACTTTAATAGGGCAATCATTTGTCTTAAACTACTTAACTATTGTCTGGAATAAGGGTTTAATAGTGAATGCCATGGCCTAGATACTTTTGTAAAACTAGTGAGCAGTTTTACGTTTGCAGTTACTTCCCTTTTTTCTGGTTTCAAGATGAAGTATATCTGGTATATCTGACTATTAAAACAATGCAGTATGAATAAACTGGTTCTGTCCTGTTTTTCCACTGCCTCATGTGAACAGAATGGCAGAGAGGCTCAGCGCATTATAATTTACAGTGCTTGGGGTTGGGTGTTTTTTTTTTTTCATCTTGTCGGTGACTCTTCTCTCTGCTTTTCAGCCGAGTTCTTGGTATCGGAAGACGGAGGGCAGCAGTTCTCTATCAGCGACGCCTTTATCAAAGGTGAGGCGTCCAGTGCATTGCCTCTTCTAAAAGGTTCTGAGTCCCACAGGCACTTTACTTTGTAAAATGAGTATTTTTGTATGGATTTGCGTTGGTTTGCCCTAAGGTTTTGATCGTAGTATTGAGGTAACAGTGTGTTAACATCAAAATCTGGTGGTATTTGGCTTTAAGATTTCGCATTTGAGAGAACCTTGCCTAATTGTCCTTGAGGTTACTGGCCATCAGGTTTTAGCTAAGTGTTAGACCGTCCTGCGTTGAATCTTTAGATTGTTAACAGCTGCTCGTGTGCATCTGCCTGCTCTCCAGAGTCCTTGTTTAACCGGCGTGTGGAGGAGAAGGCCAAGGAGATGCCGTTTACCCCACTGGGCTGGCACCACAGCTCCTTGGACCAGCTGAGAGAGGAGAATGGGGAGAAGAAGGCCATGGAGAGATTGCTGTGAGCACCTCTGGCTAGCCCACATACATACAGTGTTGAAACAACGTTGCCACCATGCTTCCGGAGACAGCCATATCGTCTCCAACACACTGCACTGAAGGGCTAGGGCTTTGTAAATTAGCATGCTGCTCTCCTGGTTCTGTCACAGTAATGTTCAGAAATTTCAGTGTCCTTAAACTTAACTTAAAATGAACTAAATCCTTCACACTGCTTGGGGGGGGGGGGGGGGGGGGGGGGGGGGGGGGGGGGGGGGGGGGGGGGGGGGGGGGGG
>JAOYSI010006240.1:0-12995 GCA_025775065.1 Hiodon alosoides | reverse complement strand
CCCCCCCCCCCCCCCCCCCCCCCCCCCCCCCCCCCCCCCCCCCCCCCCCCCCCCCCCCCCGCCCCCCCCCCCCCCCGAGACTCACAGAGCACTGCAGCCATGGAGAGGATAAGAAGCTTGAGAAGCGTGTCCTGCTTCTCGTAGGACAGCCGCAGGAAACCCAGCTTGGTCATCGTGACAAGGGGGGTGGGAGGACCAGCCCTATAAACCTGTGAGGAAGGTAAAGGAACAGACAGACAGGCAGACATTAGCTGTGTACGGAGACCCTGAGGCCCACCCGGAACCACCGCTCAAGCGGTAAGTGGGAGGTGATGGGAGACGGCCGTCTATTGAGCATCACACCATATTCATACTCACACGGGCCAGGAGGCTGGCCGTAACAGAACTTTTTAGCATTTGCATCAATACTTACCTACGACAGCGAGAGGCGTTTTTACTGCTCATTAACACCATAGTTTAGACGACGAATGTTGTTGCCAAAAAGTTAACAGATCTTGCGTAAAAGACTTATCTCAGTTAAACGGGACGTCATCTGTACATTTGGGGTCGGCCAGATATTATTGTACCACGGCTCAAAGTAAAGTTCTTAAAATGGGGACAAACTAGCCAAGTTACAGCAAAAGTAGGCCACAACAGCTCTGTTAATGCATATTTCAAATCCAAAAACTATATGGTATTTTCAAAATGGCATATTCCATTAACTACCAATGAAAAGAAAAATCATCACTTATGACACCCAAACTAGAAAGTGATAGTGATATTATGCAGAACTTAAACTGCTTTAAAAAAAATCTTACTAGCCTGTCGCTTTACAAGTTAACACGGCGGAAACATTTCCATGCTATGCATTTATATTTTTACTCCAAAGACACAGTCCGATTCAAATAAGTCTAAATAACACGGAACTACTACGAAAAATCGTTGCTGGTTGAATGCGGAATTTTCGAAGTGCACACACCAGGACGCTATCTGCTAGCTAGCCAGATGCAAAAGAAACATCTGCCCTTCATAATTCAACGCATTTGAGACGCGCGCCAACACATATTGCATCGCCATTTTTATTACCGACAGCTAAATAATTCTATTTACATTAATACATTAATTACCAGAGTTAACCAACTAATTACCTGCTTTCATCAGTCAAACTCAGCTTCCAAAGGTCCGGCTACATCCACATTCCCTTCCATACACTTATGACGAAACGACTAGAGCCCGCCCAATTATTCCAAGACAAGTTTTTTATTGGCCATTTCTTTCTTCTCAGGACGCTGGGCATTTTTTAACTAGTGAGTGGGAACGCCAATCAAACGCAGGCGTTACCGTAAACGTTGTTCCAGCTTCTCGTGGCGTTTAGGAGTGACGTGTCATATATAGTTCAAACGAAACAATTGCTAAGTAAACTACAACAGCGACACCACATTGTTGGAGGACGCCTAGTTTTTCCACTTTCCACAAATGGTATTCTGTTTCTACGCTCAATTAAATCATATAAATTAAATCAAATAAGACATTTTCGTATTCAGTGTACAGAAAATGTATTTAATGTAATGCATAATACTTACAAAACTTCACACAGAAATGAATATGCATACTTTCCACTGTATGCAGGTTTTACAGTGATTACATACCCTCTGTAAATCTAGATTACTTGTGATTCATGACCACAACAGACATTTCCCGTAACGTTTATCACTGTTCTAAGCTTTTCACATTTGCAGAAAAACCTCAGGCTCTCCCATTTACACATATGTGCACACATTGAACAAGGATATTCACGTTCACTTGCAAGTGAATCCGAACTTGGGTTGACTCCGAGCACAATCCTTACATCCTTACTGGACAAAAATGCTAATGCAGCGTGGCAGCGTCATTTGACACAGAGGCAAAGTTGTATCTTCGCCTCGTTTACAAAGGGTACCTTCTACCGACTGGCTTTGTCCAACCCTTAATAAAAAAAACTTCCCCGGGATAATCACTACATCTAATAATGAGTAACAACGAATTTCAGTTTGTGAAGGCCAAGTTTTTTCAAAAATAACAAAATAAAAATAGCAAAGTGATAGGTACGAAGAGAGGCGTCAACTACAAGCAAGAGAAAAAGTGAAGTAATCGGGAAACAACCGAATACCAATTCACTAGTATGAACCTTCAAAAAGAGCTGTATAAATCCCATTCAAAAAATAAAATACATGACAAACATTCCGCTCCATTTCTAATAGATCACTCATGCAATTATCCAAAAGGAGAGTTTTAAATATTTTTTTAAAAAGAGTATTTTTCAAACTACCCACATTTCCTGGTATAAACTTTTGTTTTCTGGAACATTCAAGTCAGAACCCTGGCTGAACAGCAAAAATGATATACCACTGAAGGAAAAAAAAAATTAAAATCTCCCTTTTAATTTATTACATAGTAAAGTTCATCCGATTAAATTGAAGGCCCACCTACTAGAATAATGCCCTGGATTAATGGAGAAGCTGACAATGTTAAATAACTACCAAAATAATAAGAATGTGTAGCAGCACCAGTTTTGATTCACTGGGAGAGCGCTTGACTAACATCACAGTAAATCTGCAAGTGTTGAATGAGAAGAGAAGAGAAAAGAATAGAAAGCTCTGTGATCTGATATTGAACACAAGTCAGCACCATAACGGTTGAACCAGGGACCTGCTCAACCATCTTCTGAGCGTGATAACCGTCTGGCACCATTGGAAGTGATTACTGCCACAGCGTCTAATACAACCCCGAACAGCCCTTGAATGTTTCCTTGGTTTTGTAAATGGGGAAACATTTTATTCTTCATTATATGCTCTCTAATACAAACTTGCAATAGCACAAAAACAGCGATTATCAAACCAGTAGGGGGGAAAAAAACAATATGGGAGATATACTTTTAAAGCAGAATAAGTTGGGAGGCGTTTAAAAATGTCCGTGAAGTGATTAAAAACAACATCTAAAAGCACAAAAATGGCACATAATCGGCACAAAACTGTTAAACAAAAAAAATAGAAGAAGCTTTATAAGATTAAAAGTATAGAGGTCTTAGGCATTGGGATGTGTAGGCCCAGAAATATAATCCACATTAAAAATCAGTCTGATCCGTTTCAAAGTACTGAAAAGTACTTGATAATATAAAATAACCATTTATCAGATCTGAAAGAGGGGGAGAAAAGATGAAAAACAAAAACCATCCACCCTTTTAACCAAATAGCCTTCTGGGAGTCTGTCAGACGCTTGCTGCTGCGACGGCGGCCTGCTCCCTGCGCGCAGACGTGCGTAATGAAGTGAAGCGGGTCACTGAGCGTGCAGGGGGTGCTGACGAGTGGGAGAGGCGTGTGGGGAGGGCCGTCTCTCGGAGGACGCGGGGGCGGTGGAGGTGAGGGTGGCCTGCAGGTACACCGTCTTTCGGAACAGCTTGTTGCTGACGAGTACCACCAAGGAGAAGAGACGCAGCTGGAAATGGCTGTGCGGAAGGCAGAAAAATCCGTAACGCCGACCGACCGTTTTAAACGCCGAGCATTACCCAAACACACCAACCAAGAAAGCTAAACTCACTAGGGCTTAACTGGAGTCTTGGCCTCATTGGCGCTGATGATGAAGAGTGGAAACAGAATGGAGAACAGGCATCCGCTAAGAGGCAAGAACAGATGTTAAAAATGAGAGAAGTGGCTTTTTTTTTAAAAGGCCACGTGGTTACACAAGGCCGTGCTGGAAGACTGCCACCCATCCAAACCTGATGATGTACGAAGACTGCAGGGCCGTCAGGAGAGCCATGGGTAAACCAAAGCCAAAGTAGTAGGGCCAGTTCCTCTCGATGTTGGAGAGACGCTGGTGCATTTCAATGCCTATGGGTGGGGGATTCAAAAATAAAACCAATAAGCCCAGCTTAAAGACGCATTACAAGCTGGACCAGGAAAACAAACGCTGCTTTTTAAACAGCACAATCAGAGGAAATACAGGGAGCGCTCACCGTGGTTGAACCAGCGATATTCGAAGCAGTAGAGGGAGTAGAGGAGGGACATGTGCAGAAGGCTGACCAATTGTCCGACTGCATCGATGGGGAAGAGACTTACAATCATACCCTGGAAGGACAAACCAAAGGCCACAACAACAATAATAAACCAACCGACGTTCAGCTGTGCGAGACTGCATTAGGGAGGATGCAATGACTTTAAACACGAAAGGAACACAAGCTGGCATCTGCTTAAGGATTTGGAACCCTGGAATGAAATAAACCAATTTTATTCTTTATTGTACTGTAAAGAGTTTAATTTAACGCTTTAATGTCATTCTCAACCATTACATTAAAGCGCATTATTAGGTGCTTAGGATCAGGTCTTATCCAGAGCCACTTATTATGCTGACAATGTTACATTTCGTCCAATGATTAAGCTGGATCCATAGTGTTAAATATCGCATTCAAGGGTAAAACTCTGTTAACTGTAAATCTGTTGAATGCCAGCCAAATACAGTCAGTATATGGCTACACACATCTTGCTTCTGAATCACATGACGTGAGACGATCACGAGAGTTACCTGAATGAGGAAAAGAGCCTGAATGAGGAGGTTGAAGAGCATGTCGGCAATTATTTTGCTGACGCTGGGGAAGGGCTTGGTCTTGCGTCCGGACACCTCGAAGGCCATATCTGCAATGTCCTGCAGTAGATGAACACAAAGTTGAATTACGATGAAGCCCTACGACGCCGTTGGGACTAAAGCGTAATCCAGTCCACAGGACGGGACTTCACTTCCCATGTTTCCACTGACCTGAAACCAGATGGAATTGACAACCTTGCTAAGCACAAAGAGGGGAAGCACCCACAGAGCGCTGAACACTGACGTAAGGATGAACTCCAGCCAGGACCACACGTCACCATGTAGCGAGGGGTCACCTGAAAGGAAAGGCCATTTTGACTGACATGCAGGGCACAATGGTGTAGAACAGACCTCCGGACAGGCCCCTGGCCAGGGTACATACCGATGATTTCAGCCGTAAACATCTGAAGAAGTGGGATAAACACCCGGTAAAAGAGAAACAGACTGAGCTGTGAAGAAAGAAAAAGAAAAGTGTATTACATACTCTAGATCACTTTCTAAACATCAGGTTTATTAAACTCAAGCCTCCCCCCCCCCCCTGCACTATAGTGTACACACCTATTTGTTTATGTAAAAACTGCAATTTCTCATAAAAAACGGGTCAGATTTCACTTTCTACAAGGTTTGTTCCCTATTGTTTAATTAAACCAGACAAAGGAGGCCTAATAACGGCTAAACAACTTCAAAAACTATATGAATAGTAACAATAATAATATCAACAACAACAAAGGAGACTATTCATGACAACGGGGAGATGGTGTTCGTTCTCGTAGCAACGGCTGTGTCAAATCGGAGTGATATAATTAGAAAAACGTCTCACCCAGAAAATCCCACCATTCCACGTGCAGCACTGGAAAATTCGGCTAGCCAACTTGGGCTCGCTGGAGGAAAGAGATAAACAGCATTGGAGTACCCTGCATTGCTTTAATTCCCTATATGGGGGGCAGACACAGAGCCGGCTTCATGGCTGCCTGAGGCAACGGTCTCCGACTGTCTCCACACCCTTCATGAGCACTGACAGAGTGTCTCCACACACAATCACTTCTAGACCCTTCTTGAGCACTGACAGGGCGTTTCCACACAGAATCACTTCCACACCCTTCATGAGCACTGACAGGGCGTCTCCACACAGAATCACTTCCAGACCTTTCATGAGCACTGACAGGGCATCTCCACACAGAATCACTTCCAGACCCTTCATGAGCACTGACAGGGCGTCTCCACACAGAATCACTTCTAGACCCTTCATGAGCACTGACAGGGCGTCTCCACACAGAATCACTTCTAGACCCTTCATGAGCACTGACAGGGTGTCTCCACACAGAATCACTTCTAGACCCTTCATGAGCACTGACAGAGCTTTAAGGGGCAGCAAAATCAACCCGGAACTCCAAACCGTTTGGCCCAATACCGTGATCTTTTTGTCAAAGGAATGCATGTGGCATAGCAAAGCACGGCCTAACGCAAGAGAAGCACAGTGAAATGGCAGCTTACGGCTGTTTGGAGGCCCTCGCTCTCTCTCCCTCTCTCTGCGGGACACCATAAAGCCTTGTAAAGCGCGGTAGTTCGGCTCGGGCATAATCCCCACCTCTCATGCCTGCACTCCTCGCTCTGGGCTCGTCTCTGCGCCAGCGCACCGGTAGCCCGCTTCCTCTTCTGCTCCTCCCTCTTCTGCTGAATGCGGGCATCCAGCTTGGAGATGGTGCTGATCCCCAAGATGGAGTCCTTGATACCCTGGGAAAGCACAGACAGAACGAGGGAAAACTCAAACAAAACACAGTTTAGTTTGCATAACCGGAGCTCTACACTGAAAGGCCGGACAGAAATGGTTCATTTCATTTCATGTCATTCCCACCCCCATCCCCATTCGGTGATAGTCCGAGCCGAAGCGTGGTATAAACTGATATTTCTGCTGGTTTTGTTTTCCATTTTACCAGTAACTGACAGACAGAACTGGTCAAATTGGCCATATCTCCAATTTAGAAAATTACCCTTTTATCCAAAGCTACTTACACCACTTACAGTTTCTACATTTATTCACTTACACAGCTGGATATTTACTAAAGGAATTCAGTTTAAAGTACCTTGCTGAAGGATACAGCAGCTGGGGTTACACGCCTGTCCCCTTAACCACTACACCCCCAGCTGTTCCTGTCTGAAAGGGTCAATTGATTTCCATCGGATAAACACCCACGATCTGAAGCAAAGCAATGTCCTTCAGAGAGGAACCAACCCTAGCCCTCCAGAGAACGTCGAGCTCGAGGAGAGCTCACTGGGTGTCTTCAGGCCTAAAAGACCGCGATTTCAGCAACAGGTGCAGGTAAAGAAATAGTTGCAGTTAAGAAATCCACAATGTTTAACCTAGGACTTCCTCAGTACAGAAGCCCTTATAGTCAACATGCCACCTAGAAACATGGAGTGATAAAGCTCAAGGATGATTGGGAGAGAACAGCAGTTATGACAAGTGTTGGCAATAGAGTATGGCCTACAGTCAACGGATAAGTGACAGGTTTCAATTGGACAGCTCAATACACAGGCGAGATCCCCCACCCCCAGGATAGATAGATAGATATACTTTTTTTTTTTTCCCCTGACCTTTGCTACATCACAGAGGAAGGTCCTGACACTGTCTGCCATTTTCAGCCTGGTTGCTGAATGATCAACTGCAGACGGAAGGGGGGTTGAGAATCTGGAAACTGCTCATAGTGTCAAGTAGGGATCCAATGGACCTGCAAGAGCAAAACATGTCAAACGAGAGACAATCCTGACATAACCGGAAAACAAGGCAGTCAAACACTTTCTACGTTTATTAAAAATATCCCTTCGTACTCCACCCGTCATGGTAGGTCACGTACACCGCAGCAGTTCGAGAGCCTTTAAAAGTAGGGCTTACTTAAACATAGACTACACATCAACATCATTACAGAACTATACCGTATGATTTTTTGTTATAAAGTTAGCAACCAACAGTATTAATATTTTAAAATAACTTCGAAAGACTACAATGGAATGTAACGGGAAGGTTTTCTGAAATCATTTTACGTCTAAAGTGCCTTCTAAATACCTGATGATAAACATACCTTGATGAGGTATTTAAAAAGTATATACATTTACAGTAAAATTATGGAACAATACAACTTCTTAAACAACAACAAATAAATACAAGCGCAGAACTATACGAATGCATTTAAATTACAGCTGTGAGGATTTTAAACAATCCACGTCTAGATTGTGTTAAAGCTACAGCTAGGATGTTGCGAATCAGCCGTCTGTATTGGTACGACTTTTTGTCGCATACAGACAGATTCCAATTACATTTTAAAAATTAGAATTTAAATGAACGGTCAATGCATGAGCATATAAACTAGGATAAAGTAACAAACGTCTCAAATTTCTTAGAAATCTAGGCATCAGGGACAGTGTTAGTGACAGAGTAACACACAGTGTCAGTTAATGACCAATAATCCACTTAATTCAACTCCAGGAAAACACTAAACCAGGTGAAGTCTTAATTCATCATCATCATCATCATCATCATCATCATCATCATCATCAGTTTCTGTTGCTAAGCTAGACAACAAACAAGCTGTAGATATAATAAGAAATATCCAGTAAACCCTGAAAATACACCATCTTAGGTTTTATCCAAAAAGTCGTCAGATGCAAAATATAAAAAAAAATCTATTGACGTTATTGATAGGATAATTACAATCTAGCCTGTCCACTCTATTGTTATGATACAGCGAGCTACATTTTACTTGTTAGCTCTTTGGCTAGCTACAAGTCCGTATAGCTACAGTGCAGGGTCGTAAATATATCACTCCCTACAAATTAGCTTCCAATAACAGTTCACCGTATTTCTGCCAACACCAGTCCGATATCGGGTCACAGCGAGTCTGTATTAACAACGATCACTCATACAGGGTAGCTAGCAATCTTTTTTGTCACAACTGCCCTTTGCTTATTTATCAATCCGAAAAATAAAGAGAGATTTTTTTGTTAAACTGCCCTTCTCACCTCAGGCAACTTCTTCCCCACGCCCGTCGTCACCCTTTTCAGACTTAGTTCACTACTTTATCCTCTCACTCAAAAACAGTCCTACCGAGTTTCACGGCCCTTCACAATAAAACGTTACGCATGCTCCGTCGCCTATAAGGAATTCTGGGATATGTAGTATTGTTTATAATGACTTTAGGGCAGTATTTTATCTAGTGCCGGTAATTTTTCACCCCGATACTAAAGTTTATAATTGGTAATAGCCGAGCAACACAGACCGGGTGGTACTGTAATGGATCACACAACGCATAAACAACAGGTCCAAATAATAGAGGAATCATACAGGAATTTTAAAGTGACTCATTCTAGTTTTCTCACTGTATTGCAGAAAATAACATTTTACCTGATTGTCACTTGTCAAGTAGTTAAACAACCAAAACACGTTAAGAATGACGACAGCACCTGTCTGTTGATTACCAACAGTGCTCAGCTGTGAAACTGGTAACTGAGGCAGTGGTCAACCAACTACAGACGTCTGTAGTCAGTGCCTGCACACTTTTTGCACCCATTTCGACTTTGTACCACTGCCAGCGCCAGCGTTTCTCCTGTTGTTTTTTGCGATCGGGGACGTTACAACACACCCGACACCAAGGGCTGTGTTAAATAAATATTAGATAGGAATTACCAATAATATATATTTTTTTATCCACAATTTGGAATTCTCAAGTCATGCTAATGCATCTCGGGGTGTTGCTACAAATCCTTCCACGGCCGATAAAAATGAGTCTCCTCCAATCAAAATGCCTTTGATCAATCTCTTTTACACACTGTAGGTTACAGTTCAACAGAGGTTTAGCTCCATTGAGAGGAGAGGCACACCTCACTCAAAGACAGTGCCAGCCTGTACACGAGATAGTCTCGCACCTGAGGTATCCAGCTCATAGGGTCCAGTCTGCACTCCAGCAAAGTGCCTTTGGCCAGAGACTTATCTCATGTACTTAAGCAATATGTTATCAATACCCAATGGCCAATATGTGGACGTTGCCAAGAAAAAAAAACCCACTGGCATACACACACTGTTTCAAATTAAGTTTAATGTTTTAAACAGCAGCAAAGGCAAACTCTGGGTTCATGTGGATATTGTTAAAAAATTGGGCTTATTAACAGTACCAAAGGGTTTCACTCGGTCAGTGTGCAATGCTAACGTTCCACTGAGGTTCATTAAAACTCCCTTATAATTCCTCTTAGTGTGGCAGTACACACATCTTTCTATAAAAAGCACGAGTCAGATTTAAAGAACCAGTAACAACCGTCAAAAAAAAACCTCAAACGTAAGAGAAGGCTACCCAATTACAATGATGTGCGGAGGTCTTCAAACATTCTCTCATCAATGGCGCTCTTTGTAGAGGCATTTACGCTCTGCTTCATCCGCTGAGATAGACACCGCATTGTCAAGACATTCGGGTTTTTTCTGCAGGCGTGTAGACGCGCTCACTATAAGGAGAACAGGACATGTACACAGCTGCTCCTACACGGAGATGGAGCCTTCTCTGAAGTTCGTCTTCCCGATGAGAACGTTGAGCAGTGTTGCCCTGCCTTCTCGGCTTTCCTGCTGGGCCTTCCTGATTATGTCGTCCAGCTTGCTTTCATCTTCTCGCCCAATCAGGTAGCCCTTGCCTCCGTAACCGTCAGCAACTGTGTGATAATCTGGCAGGAAAAAATGTAAAACAGGTTTAATTTTTTTGCCTGAGGAAAGACAAACAGATGGGAGTCTGACACTGCGACTGCAAAGTGCAGTGGACAAATACAGACCTGAGAAAGCCAGTCCACAGGCCACATTGCTGCCCAGTATAGGCACCTGCTCTCTGGAGATCTGGCTCCAGCAAGCATCGTTCCCCACCAGGGCTATCACTGGAGTCTATGAGGGGTTAGGGTTAGCAGTGAGCCTTCTTAAGAATCTGTTCGTCATATTCTGAGTTATGTGTTACGTAACACTGGTCTGACAGGGCGGCAGTAACCTATACCTTATGTCGAGTGAAGGTGTCAAATTCGGCCACACTGTACCCCAAGGACCCGTCTCCATAGATGATCCACACCTGAAAGAGACTCCAGTTAACTAATGCCTGTAAAGCACACCTCTAGATCATATTTCCTCGGCAACCGCCATCAATCCTGGAGTCCGGCAACTGAAGGATTGAGTCAGGCAACCGAATATGCGAATCTAACAATGACAAACCAAGAGCATTTTACTTAGTGCCTCAAAGATTAAGACATGGAAACTCATCATGAGACTTTTCCTAAGAGCTCAAGAAGTTCCAAAGGCCACCCGTGAATATCATACTGCACCTCAGATTCCGGCCTGCAGAGCTTCGCTCCAAGGGCAAATCCTCCTCCAACGCCAAGAGTCCCAAACGCTCCTGTTGGGATCAGGAGCCTTCAGGGTAAATGTCAAACATAAGAGTGAGATCGACAGGGAAAAAGAGGCCTATTCTCGGACTGCAACTAACCTGGGTCCAGCCAGCGGAGCGGGCCTCTGGGCTTCATAATGTAAGCAGCGCTGCCAACAAAATCCCCGCCGTCTGCCACGATGATGCTGTCCTCAGCCAACAGGTGGTCCACGCGGTGGAGCACATTCAGAGGGTTGAGGTGACGTTCGGTCTTCTCGTCTGCCTTTGCCCTGTGAGGAAAACACAAAGTGTCTGGAGTGCATTGATGAAATCATAACCTCAATTGCCATGCTGGGAGGTAACCTTCTAGAAGGAATAATCCATGCTTAGCAGCAGAAAAGTCTGTATTTTTCCCCAACAAAGGTCAAAATAAATAAGGCAAGATAGAAATTTTCATAGTTATGTTTTAATTGTTCTTCAATATATTCTTCAATTTTCATAGTTCCGTTTTATACTGTTCTTCAGCATAGTTACCGATTAGCTTTCTCTTTGGAAACGTCGCCCTCCTTCAGGCTTTGGGGCCAGTCTTCGGGACATCGGTGGCCCCTGAGGCCCTCAGAGATGCGCAGCAAGAAAGAGCCGGCATCTCCTACAACGAGACAGAAAAAACGCATCACCAGGCAATGTTTTACAGAAGTCCGTCTGGGGTAGCGTAAACCAGGATATATACAGCAACACGAGAAACGAGCTAAAGAGAGGTTGTCCCTTCACCCTGGATGGCAAGAGCGGGCTTCCAGAACAGGTCTGAATTCTTCAGTAGCTGACTCTTGTCCCGGTTGACAGCGATGATCTTGCTGCGCCGGTTCAGAACCCGTCCGTAGCTCAGCCGGAAGTCGCACACTGTGCCTGATAAACACATTGCCTCCATTAGGAGATTCCAAAGCAAACCCCTAATAATGAGTGGAGCACTGGCTCTTTCCCAGGCTATAGCGCACTATGCAACGGCCTACCATGAGACATTACATTCACATTGTATACAAATGTGTACAAATATTACGCTAAAGACCTGAGGTCCTTTTTTTGATCAAAGACATCAAGCAGGACTTTAGCTAAAACAACCGAGACAATGGGATACATCTACAAAAAAAAAACAAAAAAAACAACAGAGACATAACTACTCAAATGTTATGAAAAAGCTTATAATACTGAATAATATTAGTCAAGGTATCTTATCAAAGTAATCTCTGGAGCGGAGATCTGTAGCCAGCGAAGTCTCACCAGCTAGAAGCACTAGATCAGCCTCCTTTAGGGCGTCGCGTCTGTTCTGCCGGATGTGCAGAGGGCTGTCCCGCCCCAGCATTCCCCGGGCCATCCCGCCAAGGAAGCAGGGGATACCCATGGACTCAAGGGCCTTCCTGCAGCAGACATTTTCCCCAATGAAAGTTTTACAAAAAGCTGGCATCAGCTCGCTGTGACCACCTTGGGAGGAGCAGCATTCTACCTAATGTCGTCCACTGGTGTTGGGGGCAGCGTGGCCTGGCTGCCCAGCAGGATGACCGGCTTCTTGGCTCTGCTTACCATCTCTACGCATTGTTGAACCTGGAACCATCAAAAGAGAGGACAGAAATCGGTGTCAGATTAACACGCAGTGGCAACATCTTAGCTGAAGAACTAACCCGTATTAGGCGTGAGCTAAGATGCGATCGCACATTTTGTCTGATGTTGAGTGATTTGGGTAAAGTTTAATTTGTACATGTACTGCTGAGACACTTTGCTTTGACTCCAGCTGAAATGTAATAGAATAGAAACAATCGTTTATCTTCCCCTTTAGCCTTTAATAGCTCTTAGATGGTTAATGAGGTAGGATTTCGATGCATAGAGCTTGGCTGGAACAACAACTGACGGAAACACTCCCTGAACAGAAACACTCAGAAACACTGAAACACTCCCTGAACAGAAACACTCAGAAACACTGAAACACTCCCTGAACAGAAACACTCAGAAACACTGAAACAC
>JAOYSI010006239.1:0-12996 GCA_025775065.1 Hiodon alosoides | reverse complement strand
ACTTTCTCTCAGAGGGTAATGTCTATCCAGCCTACACACACACACACAGACACACACACACACACACACTCTCGCACGCACACACACACACACACACACACACACACACACACACACACACACACACACACACACACACACACCTCTCTTCTCTCTCTCTCTTTCGATCTCTGTCTCTTTAAAAAGTCCGCTTTCTTCCTGCATGTGTGTGGGTGGGCAAGGTCGTTACTGAAAAAAAAATGTGATTTTCAATTAAAGAGATATTTGGGGAGGGGGGTAGAGAGCAAAGTGACGAGTGATAGGGATAAACAGAAGAGAACGTGAACGTGAGCAGAAAAAGCCTGCAAGATTCCACTCTACAGCCATAATCAACAGGTAATCATATTTTGTTTTCATGACAGTCATAAATGGATTTTAAAGGAACTGTTGTGGGCTAGGTGGGTGCGTTGTGACATTAGTGGACAGGATTTGTTGGTTGCACTGAGCTTTGATTCAACAGTGGTGAGAGCATCATTGTCTGGCCATTTCTGGTGTACAGCCCCAGGCAAACCAGCTAGGTGAATAAAATGTTTTTCCTTTAAAATGAGGGGTATTATTGGCAATTTTTCTGATGTGTTTTCTGGTTGGGGAAGAGGGTGTGTGGTCCTGTACAGGTATAAACAGAGAATCAGAAAGCTGAACACACAAAGCCATGTTTTCAGGACTCAATCCATGTAGCAGAACCATTTACATGATTCTGATTGAATGACTGGACAAACTGATTGAGTTTGGGCAATACGATCTATCAGCAAATACTTAAACTAGCCTTCACAGAATGTTTTTAAATGGAAGCTGTAACTGATCTCCAATTTAACGAACTGACCCAAACTTTCACCGGGTGCACATTAGACACATTAATACCACCAAACTCCAACCATGGGTGGGGACTTACTGCATTGCACAGTACGCAGTTTGTAAAAAATCAAGTGCCTACTATATGACTGGAAACAGAAGGGGACGTGAGATCAGTGATTAAGCATAGCGACCGTATGGTATTATGGGTTTAATGTTAAAATATGAACTGGTTAACCGGTCACAAAAGCAGGTAACACCTTTAAATTTGACAATCGCTATTGAATAAATTCTTAAAATACTGCGTTGTGGAATATGCCTTTTGGAAGGACAAATGCAGTCATTGTACTGTAGATATGCAATGATTCAGAACAAGGTGGAATCTCACTGTAGGATGTAGGAATGCATGCAACAATATTCTGTGCCATGCAGCTGTACTAGATTCTAAAATAGGAGCTTCTGTTATACGGATGTAAGAATGTGCGCATAGTAAATGTCGATTTACAGATGTCTAGGCTCAGGTTCTATAGGAACAATTTTTGTTCTATGTAAAATGTCCCTGGTCAAGTTAAGCAGCCTGACATTACTAACTGCATTAATGACGACTTGATATAATTTCATTAGTGGCTTAAGGAGCAGAGGTACTCTATTGCACCGTGTAACACAGCCAATTTACAGCTGTAATCGGGGTTGTTCTTAAAGTATATAGAGTCAATTTCTGGCCTGCGGTCCGCGATGCATCCCATTAAAGACTCCTGGAAGAAAGAAGAGGACATATCAGCGGTCTATGAGCTGGGGGAAAAACTCGGAGAGTGAGTCTGTTTAGAATTATTATTTGCTTCCAAACTGTTGCTCATTCCCATGATTAATATGGGTTTACTCACTGCAGTTTTACTCATTGCAGTGTGTCGACATTTGATTTGTCTCTATAAATCTGAATGAACCACCATGTTTCTTTCCTCCCACATCAACTTGGTTAGAATGACTAGTTATGAAGAAATATTCAAATTTAATATTTGTGTACCCACTGTAGCCTATTGTTGGGATTCTTTAAATGTGCATGATGTTCGTGCCTCCGCCAGGCTGCATGGGACACACACCCAGGCACAAACACATTAATGTCACAGCTGACGGCTGACTTAATAAAACTTGTTTCAGGGGGTCCTTCTCAGAGGTGCGAGTGGCTCAGCACCGTCACACCCAGAAGCTTGTAGCTGTCAAGTGCATCCATAAGAGGGCGATGAAGGGCAAAGAAGCTATGTTGGAGAATGAGATAGCTGTGCTTCAGAAGTCAGTGCAGTTCCTCTACAGTAAAATCACTGCTTTGTATTAATACACAGATCTATATGCATTGTTCATATAAATGTATTCCATTCTGCATGATTGAGTGATTTTGGTTCAGTGGGGAGCATCAGTTCAATATTAACCTCTCTGCTTTTAATTATGGATTGTGTCTAAACTCTAAAAAGAACTGACCATGATTTGCAAATGTAAGTGGTTTCTGACAAGAAGGTGATTTTCATGGCAATAACAGAGACTGAGATGTAAATGATCAAATAATTTTCTGCATACTGATGGGCCAAGCTTACTTGTAATTCCTTTTTCTCCCTCTTCACTCAGGATTGACCATGAGAACATAGTCTCCCTGGAGGAAACCTTTGAAACACCAACAAAGCTTTACTTAGTGATGACTCTGTGAGGAACATTTACCAAATATAATACAATACAAACTAGTAATGAGCCATAGTTATGTTTTTTGGATAACTTACATTTATATATATTCTTTAACAAAAAATATTAGACAGAGGTGATTATTTGTATATTTCTCAACACTTACAAAACTAGTGTGCATTATTGAGTTATTTATATTTAGTTTGCATTCTGACAAATGGATATCTTTTCAGATGCTTCCAAGTTTCTGCAATGAGCTTAAAATGGTGTCCAAATTATCTGGATTTTATATGTACATATGTATATATTTATAATAGTTTGTATTTCTGTATTTCAAATATATTTGAGTTAATGATAATTTTTCAGTAGTACCCATAGAGGGCCTTATCACTTCCAATATTGAAAATGTTAATGTATCAGTGGAATGCAGCAATGTTTTGAGCAGTAATTATGACTGTTGATGAACACCTGTGTTAATGTGGCAGGCTGACCGGAGGGGAACTGCTGGACAGGATCATGGAAAGGGGCAGCTACACAGAGAGGGATGCCAGTCTCCTGATCCACCAGCTGCTGGGAGGTGTCCACTACCTCCACCAGCTGGGCATCGTACACAGGGATCTGAAGGTACTAGCACAACACAGCGGTATGGCCACAATAGTGGAACATCTGTTTAAAAAATGGGATCAAGATGGAGCATCGACTGATCATGACAAAACAAATCAGTGTGGGGGCAGCAACAGAGTTTGTGTGAAGTCATGTGCCCCAGTCCATCGCATTGGCCGCTACTCTATTCTCCCTCTCTGTGCGAACAGAAGGGCCTAAACTGACTTTGGAAAAGGGGAGGCAAGTAAGATGAAAGCTGATCCACCAGTGAGTAAAAGGAAGAAAGTACATTACTGCCATGTAATGAGGGATTAAGGGATCGATGTTGTTGAGCAGATCTGTTGTTCTTCGCAACGCTGTATTTTATTGTACTGTAATTAAATTGAACCAGGGGTACATCGTAAATAAGGAAGCATGCATTCCTTCAGCATTTCAAGACATATACATACACAGACACATTGGGGTCACAACACAGTGAATCTCCTCTTCAGCCTGAGAACCTGTTATATGAGACTCCATCAGACGACTCCAAGATCGTCATCAGTGACTTTGGCCTTTCCAAAATGGAAGATCAGGGGGTGCTATCTACTACCTGTGGAACTCCAGCCTATGTGGGTGAGGAGATTCTTCCCTAATCTTTACTCAATGCAAAACTTTAAATCTGACCTCTCTGTAACTCTCTTTCTCATGCTTTTGTGTAGCACCAGAGCTTCTGCAACAGAAAACATATGGCAAAAAGGTGGACCTTTGGGCTATAGGGGTGATCTCCTATATACTGTAAGTGTAAGCCTCTCGCTGACCACTCAGCTCTTGTGTACTTAGTAGTCTTCTAACACTCCATCTTCAATGCATGTTTTAGGAAGTCTTTTGAAAGCCAAAGAGCAAAAAGTCAGTAAAGGAAGATGAACGTCTTTGTTCGATTTTGTAATTCCAGACTGTGTGGCTACCCTCCCTTCTACGATGAGAATAACACACAGCTTTACAGGCAGATCATAAAGGGAGAGTATGATTTTGACTCTCCTTATTGGGACGACATCTCGAAATCAGGTTCTCTAATTTTTATTTTTACTTCATGAGTAGCAAAGCGTGAATTTGAGAAAAAAAATGATGTTGGGTATGGAGTCAAAGTAAGAGTCATGGTGGTTTAGGGTTACTTACTCATGTTACTTTTTTATCGGGACGTTGTGATATGCATGTGATTGCTGAGGATATGGTATGTGTCCATGGTATGAATCACAGGGGCGCTCAGGGGAGTATCCCCCGTGATATCAAAGCTTATGTGTTAATTATGTGTTAACATAATTGGGGACCCCAGCAGTGTAATTCCGAGAGTAATTCGAACCCTGTATCAGTCCACATAGGTATTTTATCTGTCAATAATGTATTAACAGTTTCTCTTGTCTCATTTTCCACGATGCTTCTTCCCCTCTCTGTACGGTGGTCAGCCAAAGACTTTATATCAAACTTACTGCAGATCGATCCAGAGAAGAGGTTTGACTGTGAGCAGGCCTTACAGCACCCTTGGTAGGTCTCCTCTATGCTATCTGTTCCACCTCATCTGAATACTGCCCCTAGTGGAAAATATACTTTTAAATATATATATATATATCTTCAATTCAATGGAAACAAACATGTTATACCTGATTTTTTATGGAATTCTCTGTAATACTGGCGCCCTAAATTATTAAAATGTCACATATAAGTACTACGAATGACTATTTCAATAGTAGATTATAACTTAACATAACGTCATAATGAATGACTTTCGCCGAAAACAATGCATTTATGACAACTGTGAAAATAATATGGCAATCATAAAACACATTTCATGTTCATGCACTGCTTAACTATGACATTTTTAATTAAATTTACTTCATCGGCCTTAGGTTTACATTTAGGGGCATGTTTTCACTTAACTTGTGACATCTCTCCGCTGCGCTGCTTTCCTTCCACTGCTATTAGCCTCAAAGTGGCAGGCTTCCAAAAGTTTAGGAAGCTTAATGGAGCGAACATCATGCACTCCTGAAGCCAACTTGGGTTTATATGGGTCAAGATTTAGTGAGTCTGTCCACTATTGCAGGAAAACTCATTACAATTCAGCACTGCCCAGATCCCTACGTGATATTCCTTTATTCTTTCTAATTATTCCGTACCAGGTCTTAAGTACACCAGGGTACAATTCTGTCAACATTCCTAATATCCCATCTGTTGCTGGGATTGTTTCGACAGTTTGCGAAAGTTGAAAAATGAATGTAGTCCATATGATGGCTAATAGCATCGAGATCTGGCAATGCTCTCAGTTAAGGTACACTTACTGCCTAACTAACTATTTAGAAAAACGGGGATCAGACATTCATAGTTTGTAGTAAGACTTTGGCTATGGTGAAAAAAACATTTCACACCGATTTAACTGTATTGAGGCTTTTATAAACATGGCATTGAATGATCTTTTACACGTTTGCTTTATCGGGTATATCTGAAATAGGGCCTGAGCTATGGAACATGTATTTTGTTTTTGGAGGAAAGTCTTATCAACGACCCTGCCATACTTACAGTTTTATAGTGCTCACACATTCTGTAGCCGTCACCTGGGATTCAGCCCCACCACAATCGCCTGCAGCTAACCGGGAAGTTTGGTGCTTTCTCTGGATTTGTTTGTCAGGATATCGGGTGGGGCTGCCCGCGAGAAGAACATCCACAGCTCTGTCAGTGAACAGATCCAGAAAAACTTTGCTAAGAACCACTGGAAGGTGAGATCCCTCTTTACAAGCCAGAGCAGACCTGAATTGATTAACTCCCTGCCACAGCTTGCCCCAGACCACTGCTGAGCATTCCTCTGTGAATAGGGCTGCTGTCGGGGTGTGAGGGCACTAAGGTTTGGTCTGTGCTGTGTGTTACAGAGAGCATTCAATGCCACAGTGGTAGTGAACCACCTTAGCAGGAAGACCCTCACAGCAGACAGCGAGGCTGAGGACAGTGTGGCGGGGGGAGGTGAGGCACTCATCAGAAATCACACATCGAGACTCATTTTGAGCTTTTTCCTGCATTGCATTTTTCCTGACTGCGGAGGAACAGAGGCACAACCACCATTTTGGTGTTTTTTTTACAGGAGATCCACACTAATGTTGCAGCTGTCTGTGGACAGGACGTCAGCCTCACCTGATCTACTGATGTGTCACATGCAAATTCAGTATATTGAACGAATCGATGTTGTGTAGTAAATAAACCTTATTTGATATTTAGCAATGGTAGATGTACAGATTCCTAAAGTGATAACAGCACTCATGTGCTTTGTTTGAGTCTTATATTTTACTCTGTATGACTAGAATAAAAGTGTGTGAATACAGTGTCTGCGTGATTTGCTATTTTTGCTCAAGAGACGACCTTTCCATCACATGTAGTAGTTGCAGTACTGAAGTGAAAAGAGCACAATAATTATTCTTAAAAAAAAAACTAGCTAAAATATTACAGCCCAATATTCAGCATCATTAAAGAAAACATGATTGATAGAAGTTATCGTATTTTATGCATTCTATGTGATTATGATTGATTAAAATATCTTTCATAGCTTCACACTCACTACAGCTTCTCTGCATATTATGCGTTACAGTTTCATGGCTTTGTTTATTTCCTTCCTAATATACTGTATTAATCTTTCGGGTTTTTTTTTAGAGCGTCTTGGTGGGCGCTCTGTGCAAATAATCTCACCTGGGCCTTCAATAATAAAACGGTTGTCAGGACTGATTAAACTGTCGTCGCCGGAAAGCACTGTCCAATGTGCTCGAGAAGCGGATCGAGAAATGCGTAGATGTTGGAAGTTCGGCCAGTTGCGTGGAGGCTGCAGCGTAAACAATTATCCAAGCGTGGATGGATGACTGTTTCCTATGTAAACAGGACTCATGCATAATACATTTTACACGAGTAGAAACAAACATCTTGAAAGAATTAAATATATTGAAAATCCCTGTCGTTTTCCACTTTAGCAGTCGCAGGGAGCTAATGTGAAACGGCCATTCATCGAGACGGAGTGAAAGTCTGTGCTTTATTAGAAAGCAATAATTAAAGTGAGTGGTAACAAAGTTTTGAAGGCTGTATATGGTAAGGAGGAGGGTGGTTCATTTTGAACATATGCAACCCTAATGGGTCCATGGTGAGTTTCCCTACCTCAACTGCTGTATATGTAAACAGTCAAAGTGACAATATAGGGCAAGAGTTGTATTATTTTTCCTGATTTGTACATTATCTTGGGGCTCAATAATTAATCACTAAATGTTAGCGTGAACCTAATAGTATCCTGTTGACTTAATTGCTTTTGAAATGGTGCCTTTGAGTAACATTTACTATTAAGTACTTATCATAGAAAAGCCGTTTAATTTGAATGATACAAACAAAATTGTGTGTGTCCAGCTGAGTTAAGGGCTATGTTTTTAATATCAGTTGTAAGTCTTACTTTCCAAAAACTAGACAAAGGCTATTCAGATTTAGTCTACAAAGATTTATAAACCGTGTAAATGTACAAAGCAACTACTAACTACATCTGGAATAAAAAAATGTTCCATATGTATTAATGCTTTTGGTTGCCTTATTTAAGATGGTGTTCATAAACAAGAAGCGCTAGTGCGACTAGACATTTCTGACCAGCAGAGGGCAAAGTGCTCCACCAAAAGGAAACATTTTTGTTACCCGGATGTTTCCAACAATTCAGTATCACAATATCTTTTCCATATTCCAGCATCCATTTCCTATTGGTTTACCGCAGCACATTTGTCCTTTTATTGGTATGTAACAAGAACAAATTTGTCTTTGACAGGTCAGCGTGGTTGAATTTTTCATACAGTAACAGATAGATCTGATTCTTGGATAGATTATTAAATTGTTTAAAGGTTTTAAAGGAAATAAAGGCTTTATAACGTTTAGTTATTAAACTATTACATTTTTTTGTAATTAACAACAGAAAAATAAATTGAATACAAATATTTAAAAAACAATATTTAGAATAAGTTATTCATTAAATGTGACCATACACAGTACCCGGCAAAAATCATTTTAGAAATGTATTTCCCTGAAGCGGGGAAAGAACAGAGAGTACCTGCCCTTTGATGAGTGGAGTGGCCGACTCCTACCTTAGGCTAATGAGACAGCTACAGGGTGTATGTTGGAAGGAGCCATACGTGTCCCTCTGACCCCAGAAGTGTAATGCGTGTCAAATTTAGAGAATCCCTTTATACTGAGTGAGATTTTCCTGGCATTAACAGGCCAATTTCTGGGGAAAAGGGGGGGGGGGGGGACCTTAATAGTTGACTACTTATTGCTGTGTTGTGATTTTCCAATACAGCCCCCACTGGACAGGTAGCAATGAAGCAGTACTAACCCTTCTGTCACCCCACAAAACACTGCTAAGGAAGCACTCATGTGGAAGCTAATTACAGAGTACCATAAGCAATTATATATTAAACAATTTAAAAAGGCCTACAAGTGGCGCATAAATGTGTTATCAAGATGTTAATGGGCGATATATTGAGGCCGA
The DNA here is from genome assembly GCA_025775065.1 of Hiodon alosoides. Taxonomy (NCBI): domain Eukaryota; kingdom Metazoa; phylum Chordata; class Actinopteri; order Hiodontiformes; family Hiodontidae; genus Hiodon; species Hiodon alosoides. The sequence goes on along the minus strand of JAOYSI010006239.1, from coordinate 4,364 downwards.
TTCCTGATTGGGTAGTTCAGAAGTCCGTCTGACCAATGGCAGTGTAACTGTCAAAGAGATTACTAGAAATGTGCACAGAGTTTGTTAGCAGACCTACACCTAATGCAGTGAATTAATAACTCATGGAGAAAAGTACTAATCATTCAACTAGGGATTGAAGAAGATACGGGATGGCGGCGCTCAAGGAACATTGTGTGACCTGGAATGCAAGAGTTATGCTGCGTTTGTGCAACTGGGTAGAATGTAAGCCAGGTTATGTTAGGTGCTAGTGTATGTCTATCAAAGAGTGTGTCTTTTGTGTGTGGATCTTAGCTACTGTAAACTCTTTGCTGTTGGAAGAACTGTGTTTACGGCTGAACTTGGCTCCTTTCCATAATGCAATCTGCTTCCCATCTGGTGTAACTCGTTTTAATTAACTCAGTGATTATCCAAAAAACGTTGGAGGCCTTTAATTATTTACATTTCCTCACATTGGTTTTTACTTGATGTGTAGTGACAGTGCCCATTACAGTCATGTTAAGGTATGTTCTCTAACACCTGCTGATGGCAGCATCTCTTTGGCTGGTGTATGCGTGCAACGAATGAAAGCACAGCCATGCCACTGGGCCCCTGAGACAGGTAGCAGTTCTTGTCTCCAACACTGGTCTTAACAAGAAACAGAAAGCCGAGAACAAGTACTCTCCACAGTGAGAAAACATCCTGGTACTCATCCTTGTTTTTAGTCTCACAGATGAGCCCGATCCATCATGCTTACCTGTGTAGCATTTGTAAGACCCCCTCAAGCCACCTCTACAGTCAGAATGGATAGAAGGTTTTGCAGTGGTGATTTTGTTTTGTCTGATTTGGCCCAACTCCTACATTGAAGTATTGACCCCTCAGTAAAACATAGCTATAGTCTGCTGAGTGTGTGGAGAAGGTTCGGGTCTATGAATGATAGTTATAAAACTACAGCACAGAAATCACACAATGTCCCCAAATAAAAAAAAAAAAAAAAATTAAATAAAATGGTTGTTTGACCTCTCCTGGACATGTGCATATAAGCAATCAATGCGAAATACACCATACAGCACCCAGAGACTGGAGATGCATTACAAACCAGATGAGTGAACCCATCATAAAATGAAATGAAATAAATATCCCAATGATCGAAAACTGGGCACATAACAAATGAATTTAACGCTTCTAAACATTTCCATCTATTTCAGGCAAAGAAGATTGTAAATTATTTTCAGCTCTTTTTAATTGTTTTGATCAGTGGAAACTAATGTTTTTAGGGGGAGACTTTAGCGCTCTGATTTTATATTGTTCACTGCTAATGAAATATGACAGTGGAATAAGCTGCATGCACGACCATACATTGTGTAAAACCTAACCAATTACTAAGTATCCTTAGTCAGCATTGCTCAGTTTCAGGCACAACATTGACATCACTTGATTAATTGTAGCTGTGTGTATATACAAATTTGATTTGAGCCGCTTTAAGGATGTTCAAAGATATAATTTTTATTTTTATTTTCAGACTGTTTGACCTTCAAAGTTATTAGAAATTGGTTCTAGAAGAGGGGTTAATTCTCTTTAGGCTTATGCAAATAAATGTACAAAGAAAAGTACAAAAATTGAACATTGCCAAATTTACTGTCACATGGTATCTTGGCCGGTTGTTTGATCTCACAACATGATTTTGGGCTGGGCTAAGCAGAACTGGCTTTTTGAAAGCATTTAACCCTCTTGGGTGCCTGCAGAGAACTCTTGGGTACCTGGCCCAACGTGATTCATCTTTTAAATCAGGATGACTTATTCCTGGTTTGGACTTATATCCTGATTTAGAAGCTGGGCAGAGTAAGAAGTTAGTACAATAGAAGCCAAATTAAACCTTGTCATTCAATGAACCTAGACTTAGTTATCTATATGATTATCTTAACAGAGTTGATGTGACACTAGCTAGCTAACTATATCAACATGGCATTTTTGAGATTGTATGCATTTCTGCAGCCTAATCCTAGAACCTATAATAAATCTGGTCTGATTGTTTATTTAGTCATCATTTTCTAACAACAATGGCAAACTTGCTCATGGGTGTTTTGAAAAAAAAAAAACATTTCTTACTGACTACAGTAATTACTTTTTCTGTCTCCACTTCAATTTGGCTATCAGTCCTAGCCTTATCTTATCTGTTCCCAGCCCACTTAGTTTTGCATTGGTGTTGTGTATACAGCTTAAAAATCAACCAACTGCTTTTACCCACCTTGTTTATTAAGGCACTTGAAATATGACCGCCAATAAATGGGAATTGTCTTCATGTTTCTGTACTCATCTTCGCTTGCTGTGTACGGATTTGAAAATAAAACGTTGAAATTATGCTTTTGCTCTTATACCCGCTGTAATCCTCCCAGTTATTAGCGATGATACCAGCTGTCCACACTCTTTGCATTTTGAGCTAACAGTTGTTGCCATCAAGTCCATTGCGATTGCAATACAAGGTTATATTCTACCTGGTGACCTTGAACGACCTTGAACATGACATATGCTAGGAACAACCTCACAATACCATGCTGCGTATTGTTCAGTGTTTTTCGCATAACAGCAATGGTTCTCAAAGAGGTGCGTACACTAGGACAGTTTAAGATCTTTTAATTTTTTTGTGTCTAAAGTTAGCTCTACTGTACTGTCCGACCTTTTTTCCGCAGAATGCTTTAGTTGTTTTTGGATTGCATGCATTAAAGAGTAAAGCAGCTGATCGATAACTCTCCATGTGCCCATTATGGTCAGCTGAATGTGTTCACATTTTCTGCTTTTACTAAATAATTAAGTGAGACTAAGTAAATAATGATGAATTACACACCTATATTCTGTCACAACATGTTATGATCATTTCTGCTTTTCCACTCACAGCTATTGATATTATGTGATCATTTCTACTTGAAAGGTCTGGTAATATTGATCTGATTTCTCTCAAATTGTGTGTTTTAGGAAGTCAATATTTTGTATTTTGAGTTATATCAACAAGTAAGACAACTTAATGGAATCAAGTGTTGTAACTATCTGGTTTTATGCTTTAAACCTATAAGATAAGCCAGGGACTGACGTTTTGCCACAAAAACCTGGATATACAGCAACTCTCGGGAACCCGTGAGACTTACCATGCAGTGTTTCAAGACTGCAAAGTTTTTTGAAATATTGTACAATAACGTGAAAATGACATATTTCAGTTGAATGTACTTTGTGATGTATTTCTGTAAGTACCCTCAGATAATAACAGATAACTCGGAATGAAGAATAACGAAAAGAAATAAAGACTGGGGGAAAAAAATGAAACAAAAAAACCTTAAGTCAGGAGGTATAACATTACATAGTTCATTGGGTAGAGCTTATAAAATCCTGTATGTAGTTCATTCATTCATTAATTCAGTGAATACATTCTGTTTATTACGTGATTTACATTTAAAGCCAAAAGATTTTGCTTACTAGATCCAAATGAGTTCCTTGAGTTTTTCTCAGTTCACACATGTACGTACATGCACACATACAAGCATGTAAACCAATACACACACACACACACACACACACACACACACACACACACACACACACACACACACACACACACACAATCATGTGCAATGTACGGCATTGTAACCAGTCCAATGAATTTGAATTCTATTTATTTTCTTTAAGTAAACATTAGAATTTGCTCTACTTTGACCAAATCAAAAAGATCTTCCAGGGAAATATATATGAGCCTTTTCCTTTCCCCTCACACTGTTATGGGAGAGATAAGCTATGGCCAATCCAAATAGGGGATCCTCTAAAGTTTAGTCCTGGCAGCAAGAAGCAAGAATCAAGAATGAACAACCTGTACTGCACTGCTGGCTATCCCTCCGACCTCCAAACTAGACAAGAAGACCAAATCACCTGCCGTCTTGTGTTCCCATCAACTTCCCATATTCTATATGTGTCTACTGTAGTACCATTTTTCAACAATTCTATTCCTCCAGAATATTTCCTGATTCCCTTTGGAAAATGCAATCTGTTCAGCACTTGGGGACAAAATTATATTTGTAAAAAAGCACACTAACAAATACATTTTGATTGATCAATCGACTGATTTCAAATATTCAATAGCCGATATGTAATAATGACCGCTGTACTCCGGCCTCCTATCCACCCGACTGTTCCGGTTCTGCCAGACCTTTATTCACTCCTTATCAGCCCAAAGCAGCACCCTCATTTTGGCAAATCTCTGGCAGTTCAAATTGGGGGTAATGTTCTCCATTCTGTATGAGAGGCAGATCAAATTGCATGGATAAAGCGATTATGGAAATCCCACTGTGGTGTAAAAATCAGCTTTTAGGTGCTTGGTGTTG
>JAOYSI010006238.1:0-12996 GCA_025775065.1 Hiodon alosoides | reverse complement strand
AACCAGCAACCAGCAAGTCCGTCTGTTTTTAATTGGCTTTGTATAGTGCAATCCAATAACATCGGCTAGTTAACGCAACAGCTTTCTGCGAACAATGCAGAGAGTCTGCACAGGGGAACCACAGCACCTGGAATGCTTGGAGACCGTAGTCTACTTACACCTTTCAAAGCTGCCGACCTCTCCCAGCAGGACCACCTCATGACATTTACTCAGACTAATGCCCACTGCACAACTTTGGAAATCAATCACTAAATCTGAAGAATGTCAGATGACGACAAAAAAAAAAAAAAAAAAAAAAAAAAAAAAAAAAAGATGTAAAAAAATTTTTTTTTTTAAAACAATTGGACGTGGGTGAAAAAAAAAAAAAAAAAAAAAAAAAATCTCATTATTTTAATATTCCTAAAAAAAAAAAAAAAAAAAAAAAAAAAAAAAAAGATGTAGAAAACTTTTTTTTTTTGAAACCATGTGACATGCGTTCAAAAAAAAAAAAAAAAAAATAGAATTGTGCCGTCCTGAATTTTTTCCGGCAAATACTCAAAGAAACTGACAACACGATCATTATATTCTCAAAGGAAAAGACTACAGAACCAACCAACCAGTAAACAGATGGGCATGACATAACAGCAGCCATCACTGCATGTGCCTTTTGTCTGCAAATGAAACAAGCAGCAGTCAAAACGTATGGGACACGGTAGGGAGTGCCATGAACAAACAAAACAAAATCACTATACATGGCATTCCTTAGGTGGAAACGCTTTCAAGCAACAAACTAGGGAATAAAGAGCAAGAAAGGGAATAACCGGTCAACATTAGGTCTCTAATTTAGTAAGGTCTGTGTCCCATGAGACTGACTCGCTTGGGGAATTTGGCATGTTGTGGAACAAAGTTTCAGAGAGCACACTACTCTCCAATGGCACCCGTCCCATTTAGTCAGAAAACGTGTTTTCCAGCTGTAACAATCGCCAACATGCTAAGATGATACGAGGAAAGCTAATGACACACTAAAGTACCAGGGGAAACTCGCCAGCGACCATGCTTTGTAAATGGCTCAGCTGCAGTCTGTGATTTTGTGGTTTGTAAACTTGAAGCCACCTGCAAGTGACACGCTAGTTTCACTGAAATTCCTTTCATGACTCAAAACCCTCCTTTTCTTCAAACCGGGGCATAAATGCTCTTTGATCACAGAAATAATGGTCTGGGATGACAAAGCATTTGGTGTTGCACATGAAAGAACACATTAGCAATTTAAACTCTGAATTCTCAGTCAAGTTTATAGGAAGACCAGGATGCATATTGCTAATGTGTTCTTTCATGTGCAACATGATTGGTTGAAATGCCTGTTGGAGAGCTCATTTAATGTCATCAACAAGTCTTCCTTTAAAGTTCACTCAATATTCTAAAATGCATTATACAAATAAATTTGAGCATCTTGAGTTCCTAAACATGATTATGTGACATACCAGAGCCAGGATTACGACATGATGCTTTCCATATGGGCTCTATCCAAACCTCTGAACTAAATTCAGAACAATGCCGCATTCCAGCCATTTGCTCTTCATATTGTCACAAACCATATAACGTGGCAAGGAGAGAGCAACATAATGACATTTTACTTTAGAGTAAAGCTACACTACGCAGCACTTTGGGGCCGTTGGTTACTGGTGAAGGATCAAACAAAAAGTGAAAAGTTCCATGGGACACGGAGAAAAACAAACCTAAAACAAGGAAAGGGAAAAACCAGCCCTGGACAGGATGTCGCTCGACCAGTGTCCCCTACCTCTAAACAGAACTAGAGGAGGAGGGAAAAAAAAAAAAAAACCAAAGGGTGAAAACTGGTCTGCAGGGATCCGTAACAATACAAGTCGGCGCTATACTCAGAATCATTATCAAATCAGCCCAATCATTTCTAACATCGCTGCTCATTCTGCAGTTCAATACCGACATCCATCTCCATGTGTCATTGCTTTTCTGGCATGCTTTAATCGGTCATTTTACAGATAGAATCTAGGGACACAGCCAACAGTTGGTTCAAGTCATTAGCCTTGCTTTCTGGATTTACTAGCCCCATCTATTTAACAATCAAATGGTTCAGGACAGCTCTTTCAGAACCCTGGATACATAATAAATGACCAGCCAATCAACTCTGAACATTGCGCAACCATGGCACCATCTCATCTGTATTGCATCAAATGTCAGCCAGTGCTTTGCGACAGGTAGATTTAAGGTCACGTAAGACGTCATCAGGCACAAACTAGGAGGATGACAAATCATATCTGAAAATCCCCCCTCTGAGTCACTGATACAGCTCCTGGTGAAGACGTGCAGTGACAAGATCAACGCAAGTGAAACCACTGCGGTCACAACTGTCAAGCCTATTTCAGCATATAAGATCTTACAGCTAAGATTCATGGTGCGTGGGTTGTTCGTCAATGGAATACAGTTACTGTACATCAAGACATTTAATCTCCGGGCAAAAGAGCAAGTGGCCAAGTCACCACAACCTATCCATTATTAAGATGACAGAAACATCTGGCCGAGAGGAAAAAAAATCTCATTGACACACTGGTTACAGCAAAGAAGCTTCCTCAACACCACCAGCCAATACCTGGCTACCTGAGCGCCACCCGTTTACTGAGTCAAACTAACCAATGCTAAGAAATTAAACTGGCACTTAAAATATTTCTTAAATAAATCACAATAAGTAGACCCATGTATTGGAGTACTGTTCATTACACAGAAAGTCATCTACACTAAAAGTCATGAGGCTGGGACAAGCGTGTCCACATTATGATAAATACAATAGTTTATCAAGAGCTTAAAAGGGACAAGCCTGAAAAGACCTGGTCCTTTCCTCCCAGTGTAGTAGCCTTGCGATGCCAAGCACTGCCACTCTGGAGCAGGTTTACATTCCAACAAAGGAGGAATTATGCCACTACTCCGCATGCATATGTAACCCACCACCAGTCATCGACTAACAGATCTTTAGGGCTGGGGAGTAAAACCTTAACAGCAGTTGCCTCACAAGGAAACCAAACTTCAGTATTACCATGTCCACAGCACGAAACACAGGCATGTCAATGACCTACACAAAATTTGGCCATTATTTTGCAGCACTAAGGAACAAGTCCACGACTCGGCATTGATTCAAGACCAATTAAAACTTTACATCAGCACTAATAAAGACAGACAATGGTCAAGAAAAACGTGGCCTTGGCACATTTTTTGACACAGAAAGTTTATACCTTCTTGCATGCAATTTCCCCCCGGTGTACACAAACTCGCAGGTCAAAAGGTTTATTTAATTCTGCACTTATCTGACCTGCCTGAAGATACAAATCAATGTTGTTTTTGGAGAGGAAAAAAGTAGCAAAAATGAAGGCTATGTAAACAGATACGATAACTGCACACAATCTGTTTAATTCATTGCAAACTCACCCACAAAGCTCATATACAAAATGTACGTAAAAAGGTTAATGTTTATGAATTTGTCCTGAACTCAAAGGAAAGAAGTGAAGAGTAAACCCCTTAACCTGTAATAATATTCGTAAGATTAGAGTGAGCAGCCTTCTAAATCCCACTGCTGGAAATTTACGTTTGTCTTCCTTTCCCTCATGCGCACTTCGTAATCCTTGGATCAAAGCCCCCATAAGTATACCGATTGTATGCGTGTTCAGGAAAGGCCCATCTGTTTGCTAGATAATCTGTTCTGCATACAGCCTGTCACAGGTCCAGGAAACAAAGCTATTAGAAAGAACTGCTGAACTTTATAGAAGGAGATCCTGTAGACTGAGATAAGTCTAAAGCAACCTATATGTCCAAGTTTTTTTTTTTCTTTTTTCTCTAAAAGGGGCTAGAACCAATATACAACCGTTTGTAAAAACACAAGTACATCATCTCGCTGGGCCACAGCACGAAACACAGGCATGTCAATGATCTACAAAAAAGACAGACAATGTCCAATTAAAAACTTACAATTAACCACTCAAAGGAAGAGGAAGAGGGGAAAAAAACAAAAAACAAAAAAAACCAACGCCGTTCATTTTATTTAAGCTTTTTCCAATGGAGAACTAGCCAGAGACAAAAAACACACCACAAACAAAGCAGACTGCCATCACAAAGGAAGGAAAGCTTTCTGAAAAGCAGAGCATTGAGAAGCTGCCTGGCACAGCACAAATATACAATTACATAGATGCTCTTTAGATCAAGACGGCAGTTCTGCGTGGCATACAGAGGGGCACATTTTACACAGCAGAGGAGAAGAAGCCATCCAGAATACGGAAGGTTCTGAAAAGGCACAAGCAGACGTGGTTGCCCAGTTGTGGTGCCAAACCATTTAGTGACTAAGGCAAAGGACCATTCTTCTGCAGACCTTTTGACATGGAGGGGAGGAAAAAATACATTTTTTTGACATGCAATCATTCCAACAACGAGCAGCATCTACTCACATTCCCGTGGTTAATGAAGCCGTGTTTCTTGGCGATTTGGTCGGCTTCCTCGACTCCCCCTGAGATGTGGACGGCCCACGTGTTGGTGTAGACCTTCTGTCCGGCGGACGGGCCGACTGCAGAAGCCAGGATGACCACCAGAGTCCCGAGCAGCAGGAAGGCCAGCCTGAGATCCATTGAGATATCTGGAGGGCACCGGGACATGCGCTGCTGGTGTGACGGGGGTCTCTCAGTGCAGCTACCGTGCAAGTGGCCTGTGCTGCCCTGGGCACACTTCCGTCAACTTGGGGTGAGGATTAAGACAGCCCTGCAAAGCGGTCACCTGGGGGCACAAAGAAAAGGAGAGTACAGGTTAGGTTCCATCCCGTTGACATTAAAACATCTTTTTCCACCCCTCATTTTATGTTGGCACACTGCAGTTACACGCCTCAAACCGAAGGGGGAGTTGGGAGGCTCCTCCCACCCCGGCACCTCTCAGTTGCTGTCATTATACACTATACTGGTCACGCCGCTTACGCAGGAGGTTCAGTGCCACTCACAGCACATGTCGGTGTTAAGGAGCTTGGAAGCTGACAGGAGGCATTGATCCCAAGTCAACAAAAGCCCATCCTTACCTGGGTGGCTCGAGGCCAACTGGGAGTCCCTGAACATTACCATCAACGTCAGAATAGTTTACATCATTTGGATACTAGGGCCAACAGTGAATGATGTGCAAGTTGTTGATATGGATAAGCTGTTGTATAATCATAATGGCCATCCTTTGATTTGAACCGGTTGGTAGCAACAGTTTAAGTCCCTTTCATCGGTAAACTACTTAATTTATTCATCATTTTAAATAGGAGCAAGGAAAAAGTGTTAAGACAAATCAAAAACAAAGTATTTATGCCGCTAACCAGAATCATAAGAAAAGAAAAAAAAACAAACTAACAGAGCATATGAAAATTAAATTACTGAAAACACAATCATGAAATTTTGATTAAGACTTACAATAGCGTTTAGAGTAAACCACGAGGTGTGAAAAAACGGCTATTCTTGTGAAAAGCAAACCACTCACAACAAATTCATGTCCAATTAAATATTAATCCCCCCCAACTGTGCTTCTAGTTCCTCCCAGCATTGGAGGTTGCCAAAAAAACAAAAGGAAGTTCACCACCAAAAACAGAACACAGGTTATATACTAAACCTTACTGAATAGCAAAAAACTCCAACACAAACAATGACATTGCAGAACAGAATACGGACAATTAGTTTACAGACTGTTGTCTCTTATCTTGCAAAGTCTCTTGCTCAGTGGAGAATGATTGCACGGAATTAAATAAATAAATTTTTTAAAAACCCAGTAAATTATACAGAACACGCCACATAACGTTACAAGCGGATTTAAATCTTAACTGCATCATTCAGCGTTGCGCCTCAATTTTAATCTAGAATGATAAACAGATAGTTAAAGCGGATTAAACGTTTGCACTAAAAACGTCTGTACATAATGTAGAAGCCATCATTTTAAAAGCTAAAAGTGCAAAACAAACTGAAGGCGATGTGAGAAACACACATTCATTTCTCTTGTTAGAAATCGCCACATCGTAGTAAAAGAACTCTCAAAGATGATGGAAGAAATCCAGAGATAAATATCGCTCTCCTTTGCCTTCTTGTGCTGGTTAAGGTACATACAAATTAGACTTCAGGAGCATTTAACTTTAGTAGGACATGAAAGGTAAAACCAAAAAAAGTGTTTTTAAGTTTAGTTTTGTTCAGTGGAGAAGAAAAGCGCAAAGAGCAATGAAGAAAGCCAGAGAGAGAAATCCAAGCTTGTGAAGACCAGAACGTTTCAATGTGAACAATTAGCTGATCTCCTCTGGGACAACGGTCGGCCAGCGACTCCCTCAGCACCACAAACAGGAAAGCTCAAATCTGAAAATATGCTAAACATGTGGGTTCCTATATGAAGCACGCCTGGAACAAGTTTTGAATGCGTTAAGCTGAATAAAAGTAAAAATATGAGGTACAAAAAAAAGACCAGAGCTGTCGTATCGTAGTTTTATTACAGCCCTTTAAAAGGCACATCTTGTTGAAAAATGTGTTCACATGCTGTGACATATGGTAGAATGTATACAATATCTCCATTTCCTAAAGCTAGATGCACCGAATCCCTACAGCTTTGTAACCCTTGATGTAAACTGCCAAGAGAACATAAATATCCCATTTGATAAGTAATGTAAAAGAAACCACTTGGTAGTTAATTTTCTATTAAAAATTTAATTAAATTCCGGGTATGACATCAAAGCAGATACCGTTCTCTCAGCCACAGCTTTTGGTGCCTAAATATTTAACTCACCATTATTAATAATTTGTTCAAATACAAACATTGAGAGAGAGAGAGAGCGGGGCGGGGGACACAGAAGTCTGAGCATTTAAACATAAATAGGTCAAAGCAGCAGCAACATTCCCTTCCTTTGCAATGCAACCATACTGCACCAAGGAGGCGGTGAACAGTGTGGTAATGTTACATGGTTGAACTGCTGGGAAGGGTGAATGGCTCGTCTTACTGTTGCAATATAATCTGTAGCAATATGTTAAAGAGCATTAGACTTTAGAGTTAAACTTGAAACAAACGCCTGTATTGGTTTGAACATTAGTGTGTAAAACTATTTTAGACAAAATGTATAATTTGATTTATGTTCATGATCAATATGCATGCCTCAACAGATACATTTCCACAGACCAAGCACATCTGCAACAAGGATTTTTGTTTTTGGCCATTCAGAGACATTTTCTATTATGAAAAAATAAAAACACAAGTGGACACCCTCAGTCCCGTTCTATCACAAATTTCATTCATCGGCAGAGGATGGTTTAAAGAGATGATTCTGGAGATAATGCAGCACATGTAAAGAACCCAATTGTAGATTTAAGTTAACAAACATTACAAAGCATTTCAAAGTTGTGAAGCAAGTGTGGAAAAACTAACCAACACTTGGATGTTTTGAAAGGTTACCGATACATTTTCTTTTAACAGCCCTGCAAGCCACACTGGATAGGATTGGCCACTAAATTAGTAAATGCAAGCTCAACTACGTTGCCACCATTTTGTTTTACTCATCTCTTAGTAATTGCTTTCATGGAAACACTGACGGACAACTTGTCTAGAAGCATTGGTGCGTCATCCTGGAAGTGAAAGCCATTCATGATGGTCATTTATCAAGTTCTACGACACTTAATTTAATTACCATGAACAATGGCAATGTATCCCTGCACAAATGCCTAGTCTAAGAAGTCCCTCCAACCCTTCCAGACAGGTTTGTTTCCTCACTGGTTAATGCTTACCCCATCTGTACATCAAACATTGGTGTGCATTCAGCCCCTTCTAAACCGTCACAAAAAATTTTTATAAAAAAGATCATAGTATTTAATATTATGGATACAAATATTCTAAACAACCATACAAACCATCGAAACAATATTACTCATTTCAATCATGAAAGGGTTAACTTTCACTGCACAAGAGTTGTCTAACCAATCCAATGGCCTTCTGACAGAAAAAACTAACTGGCAATGTCTCCTTTGCACCTTCTGTGGCTTTTCTGAAGGGTCTCCCAATTAATATGTATTGGCAAGGCGACAGGAAAATCCTCCAAGCTGAGTTGTGAAGAGTCTGGACCTTCTCTCTTCTCTGTGACATGGACAAAGGGTTGTGCATGCAATTCACAGATTCCAGACATGAACCAGCACATATGTAACATTAGCCAACTGGTCAGAGAAGATTCACATCATACTGGCCAACGTAATCAATGATGTAGTAGATTTAATTTCTTACGCATTATAAAGACTTTCCTTTAATGAAAGAAAATTGGATCTTGTTCAAAGAGATCGTCCAATCTCAGCTCTCAAGATTACCTAGGCAGGAAAGTCGTCTGCAAGATTTCAGTGAGGCCAATTACAAATGCTACCTATGGCTAACAGCTACTGCACAACTGAAGAAAACCGTTCTGCTTGGACATGTGATTTTTGCTGCAGATTGTTACTGAGCATAAGGTATTTGATTGTTTGAGCCATTTAAGAAAAGGTAGCCAACATGAATCAGGATTTACCAGGACACCTGAAACAAGTGATGAAGAGAAGAAAAGAAACTTCCAAGTGACCTGGATCTGGTACGTATGGTTTTATTATCAATCAAACATTACATAATTGAGGAAGGCATGATAAGGCTGGTTGGGTCGTCTTAATTTGGCAATTAACCATTTTGTTACATTTTAAGTTATGTAGAATGTAAGAGTAAGCTATGCAAGACGGGGGAATCTGCTAAAAATGTGTGGCTAAAAGTTTATTATGGGGCAAAGTGATTGTTGAGTCTGTACCTCAAATCGCACCACACACCGCTGATATTGACCAACCCACAAGCTTTGCATAAGACCGCCATTCTGTCATATTTGACAAATACTTCAAAAAGGTCTAAGAAGCATACATACTAAATGAGACCATTTCCTCTTTCACGTTTAAGAAACATTTATCCGATGGAAGTGCAAGAAAATAAACCATATCATTGCTTTAGTGGAAACTCAGTGAGAACTGGGTATAGGTGAATTCTTTAGGATTCTCACATAATGAATTGTTTTTCCTTGCAGTCTACGCCCATGAACACCAACAAGCTGAGCAAAACATTCCATTCCAACAATGCTGCAATACTGCGGAAAATAAATGTTATTTCCCCGAAAATTTCAATATAGCATGACAGGCTATTTTCTCAAAAGTTCTGCCTTTGGTATGGAACCAGTAGTGGCATTTGAAGGAATACCTTCCTTGGTATTTACACTATAACTTAAGGTTCTTCATCCTGTTTGTGTACCTGGACATGGTTCTTAAATGTTCCAAAAAACTAAATGTAATGGTAGGGGCAGCTCATTGGCAGGTTCCTGTATTGCTCTTGCTCTGAGAAGGTCGTCTCCTAACCTAGTCAATGTCTGTACTCACTCTCGCCCCTGGTGACCTCATTCGTGCCGTCAACAGATTTAACTTCCAGTTAAACCCTCAGAAACAAATATAAAGTGGCTGAACTTTAAAGTTACCAGGAAAAACTTGAGAATGGGATGTTTTATAGATTTTTTGGGGGGAGAGAATTCTTTAATTCTTGCAAGAAGAGTTTGGAAACCAAACTTTTCCCTTTTTAGCAATAATGCAGCCATGAAGTATACATATTAACCTCTGATTCATCTACTATCAAATCAGCTGTGTATATAGCCTGAGAGGAAAAGCCATTTTCAGTGACAGCAGAACGCTTCCTTGCAAGTTGTACAAAAAGGTGAAGTCACACTTAAATCATACATGGAGATTTAGTAAATTTTCTTAGAAATCTGCATCAGACATGACACACCCTGCCTGTGACTCAATGAGCTTGCCGTGTCTGAACCCAGTCCCTGTTATACGTTCTCAGACAACCGTTTAAAAACAATTAAACTTCAGAGGTACCAATGTCTACCTCTAATCTCAAAAACTGACACTCGAGATAAAAAACGAAATACCTAGACACAGATACTACATACAATTTTTTTAAAGGTAGCTTATTTTACTGTAACCCCAGGAGACCAAAGGGGGACTAGAGGGTTTAAATGGAAGGCTGTTGCAAACTACTAATAATCCATGAACTGCCGAGTTTATAAAATACAATGAAAGTTTTTAAAAACAAATGTAAACATATAAAGATGAGCAGATCAATGCTATCATGTAAAACTAGTCAATTTTACAGGGGTGAACCGATTTAGAGACTCGCTCAGCAGGTAAAATTTTCCGCAACGGAATGTGGCGAATTAAGTCAAACATCGATGTACTCTATGTAGTTTCTACTGAATGGCACAGAGAAAAGATTTCTATTCCCGGAAAAAAACAAAAAAAAAACAAAGCTACAGATCAAGAAAATAAACTACTTACGCGTCAAACCTCTTTTGCGTCCATACAAATTAGAAAAACCTCTCCAATTCCATTACATGACTGAAATGAGAAAACCGAGCCCCTACTATAAATTATTACTGCTGCCATGCTCCTTAACCTACAAGCGCATTTCTAATGTTCGTCTGGAAATCCAAAGTCAGACCCGGCAACTTTGTTTATGCATTATTTACATTTTTAAAAAACACAAAAGTGAGCAACTATATGTGATTTTCATTCACATCGTGTTCCAAGTTGGACAAATAATTCTCAAAAACAAAATAATACTTACTGCATAAAATGTACAGACTTAAACAGCTTCAACAGCAGTGACGTCCGAGTAAGTTCACTACCTTGTACCTAGTACCACCACACAGGCAGAAGTTAGGACTTAAGTCCGCTAATTGCAGAAGTCCCGCCTCCTGATTTACTGCGCAAATAAATGTGACTAACATACACAGAATTTACTAGCTTTTTGATGAAATAACTATGATCACCAGTAGCTTACCACAAACTCTTCCGCGAGTAGTATTTTCTTTAGATGAGCCTCCTAATTGCTTGCTTCCATATTGAAGAAACGGTATTTTCCAACTAGGCAAGACTATACTTCGTGCGTCCAACTCTGCTTGCCAAACATGCGTTTATCTTTAAAGATACTCTATTTCATGGTGCTTTGTAGACTGTTGGCCACCAACAAACACCACGCACCCATATGACCGTCTCTGCGAAAAAGCTTCGGAAGGGCGAGCGTGGTATTCTATACCACTCTGCTGTACCAAACAGCCGGCTGCGGCCGCGGCGTCATGTTTCAGTCGCAGCCCGGCTACAGATTTTCCTGCGGTGGCGTAGCTCTATACAAACAGACAGTATGAAAAACTGCGAAAGACACAATAGCTGTGACATTCAGTCAAATTCCTCGAGGATCCCAAATTCCTTGGTTCCTTGCTGAGGTTTACACGTATTACTTTACAGCACTGAAAATGCAACTCCTTGATTACCAGAAAAGGAGGAAACTTTCCTGTGCCTTCTTCTAGTGGTGGTCTTCAGCTTGCTACCACGCAAGTAACAACCGCTGTAACATGATGCGATTTGAATAACATTATTCTGGCACGGATCGATTATTTAAAACTTACTTCCCATTTAAGGCCCTCTTACGAGTTAAATAATGTGTTCCATATCACGAAAAAACAATCAACAAAAACCTCCCCATACACAATATCCACTGACAAGTAATCCACATACCCCAGGAAACACGTCAGTCAGGAACAGTCAGGAACACTCAGGCACAACGGAACAGACTTGGCCACGCCTCCTTAATGCCAAACTTTCCCTGCGTCAGTAATCTACCTCCATCTACAGGCATTTCATAGTATACTGAGTAAACGTCATACTCGTCATTGGTCACGAGTGCTTGTTAAACTGATACTAGAACATTTGTAAAATACAGTTTAGTATTTATAATCATGGTAAATTATCTAATACCTTTTTGGTCATTAATAATTGGTCAAAATAATGAGGTAGCCGACTACATTTAACAAATCGTAACCGACTATTGTTTATTTAATATTTACCTCAAAATCAATAAAGACATAGAATACCAATACACAGCAAATGTAAACAGTATAGTTAGATAACGTTTAAATATATTTCCTTAAACATTTGCCAGGCATTGCAAACGGTTTAGTAACAGTAAACATGATGCAAATATTTTATTTTGTCAGTAGAATGTATGGGTCTAAAACGTAACGTGAAAGGGTCAGCTAAATAATATCACTACTACTATACAAAACGCTTTGTAATATAGCGTGTTTTATAGTTTTAGATGCTCTAAAACCAAGTGTGCACCCTTCTTATCAAGGTTAAGAGCGCCACCTAGTTGCCTTGTTAGATAACGATGAACACAGGCAACTGTAGAAGTAGAAGGAATTTAGAATCATTTTATAAATTGACTTGATTTGCGGTCTGTGATTCAGAGACATCCTCGATTTATGAACTCTCCGGGACTAAACTGGTTGGATTCGAGGAGTTGGAGATTTTAACAGTAATAAGACACCTTTTGTCCTTAAACCCAGGGATGTAGTGGAGCTGGTGCAGGACGGAGCGCCGTTTCGGCTTTTTTTCAATTCCAAATATTCACAATTATAAATAAATATATTTAAAATATTTTCGTGTTCGAATTTTGTCTTAACAGTTGTAGTAACCGTCGCCTGCGGCTCTGTGCCTCCGGCTCGACGGACAAACAGCTAGCTAGCTATATTTTTAATTAAAAGCTGTCAGCTAAAACAATTAATCTGAAAAACTATGTCGCCACACATTTGAAAGTGATGTTGCTGACAACCAATCAGAGAAGGGACGGTTTTATTTGAACAAATAGGGATGTCATGGACCAACAACCTTTTTAAAATATTCCCTTAAAAAGATGTTGGCTAATTCACGTTGATTCATGTTTTAATTCTCTATAGCGAAGGGAGATTTTGTTAAGTAAAATATGTGTTAAATTAATTATTAAAAACAAAAAACGATTAAATCGCGTTAAATGGAAATACCTCGATATAACTGCTAATACCTCGTTAACTATTAAACTGATTCTCATTGGGACCGCTCCGGTACTTTTTTTCCCACCACTACACTG